>SJYC01121716.1:0-138240 GCA_006408675.1 Madoqua kirkii
CCAGGAGATTTATTAACTAAAGCCCTAAGCTAACTCTTACCAGAGAAAGGTGGTTGGGGGACAGCCCCTGCTAATGTCAGAAGAGCTGGTGAAAGACATAAAATAGTAAGACAGACAGATTCTGGTTTGGGAGGTAGATGCTTGAGCAGGTCCAGGGGGTCCATCGAGTCCTGAGGCCTTGCTTATCAGGACTCTTCCACATGACCTTGTCATGGATGGGATGGCTCAGGGAGTCCCTCAAGTCCTGCATGACCTTGTAATGGGTGGGATCTCCTGTGCTGGCTCCTGGCATGGGTCCATGATGGGAAGATGTGTGATTCTGCCCTTGAGATCTGCTTTCAAAGAAACCTTGATTTGTATTTTCCAGAATAGATGAGATGGATGCTCCAAGATGGGGAGGTTTCCTTTGTGGCCCCCAATCCTGTGCCACTTTAGTACTCAGGACGTGCAGCTGGAGACAGAGCCCAGTGTTCTGGTTGACATCTGTGGTCACATAGCTTCCAGAGTGCTTGTTGATTTTGATTTACTGAGGAAAGCAGTGTCTATGGGAAAGGAAATGAATGTGGTGGGAGGTTGACAGCGGCAGGCAGCGTAGTGGACAGCCTTTCTGGGCTGGGCACTGAGCTGTGTATGCGTGAACTGTCCTCTGGAACCAAGGAGGCTATTACTATTAAATTTCCAGTTTACAAGTGCATGGACTGAGGTTTGTGAGAATAAATATCTTGTTTAAAGCCATCCAGCACTCACCCAAGCCGCACAGGGCCCCAGTCTGTTTCCTGAGCTGTGCTGTGCCCACTTGTCAAGCCCTGAGGATAAACCACAAGCCACAACAACAAAGAAAAACAGTGATTGCTGTTAGGCCCCTGACTCAGTTCCCTTACACGGTGAAACTTTCATAAATTAAGAATGCTCATTCTTCTCAGCTGAGATTTTTATTCCATGTATTTACACCAAAAGCAAACTTATCATTGGTCTCATTGAAGAATTACAAGAAATACTCAAGTTATTTTTGAGTGCTCCTCTGTTCTGATTGGCCCAGGACTGAGAGGTTTCCTAGGAAATGGCAGAAACTCCCAGGTTAACTGGAGAAGCCACTCAACCTCCTGAGAGCTGACTTGTCTGACTGTGGCTCCAGAGCCAGAACATTCATTTTCACTGAGTGGGCCTGAGAAACAAATGGTCACAGCTGAATGAGCGAGTCTGGAAGGCCAAGCACCAGACTTCCTTTCTGCTCTGTACCTGCAGGATCCGGCTCTTCCCAGGACAAGGGCAGCCAAGTATTGTGTGCCCAGCACAATCCCTGGAAACACAGCCCCTCCTCACAGGGTGGGCACTGTGTGTGCCATAGCCTTGACACTTCAGTAACTTCCAGCTTTTCATTTGTTGTTCTCTTTTGATGTCTTTCCAGCCACAGTGGATTCAGTGGACTGGCTCCCCCGTAAGTACAATCTTAATGTTTTTACCATTTTATGCTCCTCACAGGGAGAAGTGCTTTAGGGCCTCAGTTCAAATGCCTCTCCTGGAAACACTGGTGTCAGTTTACCTTTTGGTTAAAGGAACTTGGCATTTCTGGAGCTGACCATCAGTCTTGGTCTTAACAATCCCTAGGGTCCCATATCCTGACTTCCTATGACTCCCACCCTGTTCCTTCTCCCCTCTTCACCTCCACAACCCAGGAGCTTCCCCTGTCTTCTTGCCTGCACAACCTTATGAGGCAGGAATGGGCCACCTCTCCACAGCACAGGTGTCCCAGGACAATGGAGCCACCTTTAATGGCTGGAGTCTGGAGGGCTGAGGGGCATCACCATGTCCAGTGTCAGATATGAGAGCCTCCAGGCAGAGAGTGTGTCAGCATCAGGGGGGTGCTGGGCAAAGAGAAAGGTTTCTCCCTGATGTGGAGGCTGATACATGATTGAGTGATTGATGATTGACTGATGATTGATCAATCGATGATTGATTGATTCCCTAGGATTTTCAGGTCCAGGTAAAACTTGAACTCATTTGATCAAAACACCAGTGATGAAAGTGCTGTTTTATCTTCACTTGACAAACAATGAGCTGCCTTTGTGGCTCAGCTGGTAAAGAATATGCCTGCAATATGGGGTACCTGGGTCGATCCCCAGGTTGGGAAGATCCCCTGGAGAAGGGAACAGCTACCCATTCCAGTATTCTGGCCTGGAGAATTTCATGGACTGTATAGTCCATGGGGTCGTAAACAGCCGGATATGTCTGAGAGACTTTCACTTTCACTTGACAAGAAATATTTTGTTGACAAGGTGTTAAACTCTTATATTTTTCAGGGATCAAAACAAACTGCAGTAAAGGGTATGGATCTCTTTAAAATTCTGAAAAGAGTAAAACCTTGAAAACCACACTTTCCTGGGTGCTCAGACTGGATGGTGGATGTCTGTTTGTGGTTGGAGAGTGGGAGTCAGGACCACTTGCAGTGGGGTGGGCAAGGGGTGGCACAGAGCTCAGTGGCCTGGTACAGCTTCTGGGAGACTGGAATCCTTTCTTCTGTTATAGGGAATACTAACTGTGGGGGCATCCTTGAAGAGGAGTCTGGAGTGATCGCCACCTATTATGGACCGAAAACAAACTGTGTCTGGACTATCCAGATGCCACCACAGTACCAAGCTAAGGTGTCTATCTACCATCTCCAGTAAGTACTCAGTTGAGTGCTCTTTGCTGATGTTGTGGTTTTATGGGAAGGTGACCTTCTTTGCCCCTTCCCATTTCCCCTGCACCACCCTGCACACACATCTGGACACATCCTGACCCCAGCTCACTCCTGTTGATAACCCTGCTCTCTACATAAAGCTGACCCTCCCTGCATGGCTTTCAGATTCCTCCAGGGGACCCCAATCTCCCCTCCCTTCTAAGCTCTCCTCCCCTCTGCCCCCTCTCTGAGCTGAGCCAGCACACACTGAGCTGTGGACCCACCGGACTATTGGGCAGCTCTGAGCCTTTGCTCACACTGTCCTTTCTGCCTGGAAGGCACCTTCCACCTCTCCCAGACTCGCCACCTGCTGCTTAGGGTCCTCATTTCCTAGTTCAGGAGTTCACTGGAGGAAGAACTTTTCCATCACACCTGAAACCCCTGCTCTAACTCTGTCCACAGCTGGGCAAATCTTTCTCATATTTTTGCCCCATATATTACCTGCTTTGGGAAGATCCCTCCGCTGGAGAAGGGAATGGCATCCCATTTCAATATTCCTGCCTGGAGAATCCCACGGATAGAGGAGCCTGGTGGGTCATAGGGTCTCAAAGAGTTGGACATGACTGAGTGATGATGCAAGCACCATTCCTGCCCATGTCTGAGTTTGTGCCTACATGAAAAGGAGTCTTATTTTTGGCCGTCAAGAAATGTTTTTCAACTAGTGAGTGCATGGATGAATGAAAGACTGAATGAACAGTTAAAAGACAGAATGAATAATACTGCAACAGAAAGCACTCTCAATGCGGCAACAAGTTGTAGCATTTCTACAGTAGGTTACTCTTCACAGATATTAACACAGGAGCCACATTTCCACCAACTGCAGACCAAGTGATAGATAGTCCACAGTGGTGGTTGGGACAGGTAATGTTATCTTGGAACTGAGGGCCCTATCCCTCCAGACCTTCCACAGGGTCAGGTCTCCACTAGGCGGAAGAGCTGCTCCATGTGAGGACAACCTGGAAATGCCTGCCTCACAGCAGGGCTCAGACCATCTACCAAAACCACATGCCAGGACTGAAGGAGGCAGCTATTTCCTACATCACCATTTCTATTAGGATCAGAGGGATAGATTATTCTTAAAGTTTTCACTGTTTTCCCTTTGACCCTCTCCAAGACCAGTTTTGGATATGAGACTAGGAAGGAATCAGTCCGTCCAAGAGCAAGCTAGTATAGAGGGAGCTGAGTGTGTGTCCTGGTGAGATGTCCCTTCTGTATTTCATTTTAGCCCAGAGAGGCTCCCATCTCCCTCCTGGGTGGGACACACGCTGGTGGCTGAGAGAGGAAGACAGGGCGGGGTCAGGTCTGATGGGCAGGAGGAGGAGACGGAGACCTCAGCGGGAGTGTGACACCCCGTGTGTGCACTTTCCCCACAGCAGGGAGAGCTGGATGCCCCTCTCACCTCTGCAGGTCCTGGAGGCCAAGAGGGGGGTCCTGGGCCCCCTGTGCTAGGGGTGTAGAGGGTGAACCAGGAGTGGAGTCACACACGCATGTCTGGGCCTCACCTGGCTCCATTCTTGTTGCCCAAGGAAAGAGTCCTCAAAGTTGGCCATACTGTGCCCTCCAGTGGGTCCTGATCCCAGAGTCCTGGGTGGGCTTCCCTGAGGCCCATCAATGGGGCTGCTCAGGAGGCAAGGCATCACCTGCAGCCCCTGTTGGGGGGAGGGTCCTGGGTGACCTCCATTCCCTCCTCCAGAAGGGTGAGTCTCCTTCCCTGTGGGCACCAGCCTGGGAAGTCTGGTGAACAAAGCTCTGTGATTGCATTGGGTCTGGACAGGGGAGGCTGCCTGCCGGAGGGACCATGGTTCCAGAGGCTGATGCCTACCCTTCCCTCTGCTCCAACAGCCTCAACTGTGCTAACGAGTCCCTGGAGATTATAGATGGGCTGCCAGGATCTTCTGTCTTAGGGAAGGTTTGTGAAGGTTTATTCCTGGAATACAGATCTTCTGGCAGTATCATGACTGTCAAGTACATCAGAAAGCCTGAGCACCCAGCTTCTTCCTATGAATTGTTATACTTTCAGGATCCACAAGGTAGGTAAAATGAGGCAGGCACCTGCTGATAAGTCCTCCTTCTCTGTGCATGGTACAGGGAAGTTGGGTGTCTGGTGTTTATATGACTGTTGAAATAAACCCGATTGTCAGCAGATGAACCAGAGGCACTGTGGTCTAGTTGAGCCTCTCCAGAAACATCCACCAGTTCTATGATAGCCTTTCTGCATCCCCAGATCTTGCAGTTGTGAAGATCTGACATGAAAATTCTTTTACACGTTTTACTTTACATCTAGACAAGAAGATCATTTCCTCTCAAATATAAAATTTCCCTTCCTGATCATATTAAAATCCCTTAGGCATATGTCAGTTCAGTTCAGTCACTCAGTCGTGTCCAACTCTTTGTGACCCAATGGACTGCAGCACGCCAGGCCTCTTTGTCCATCACTGATGCCTGGAATTCACTCAAACTCATGTCCATTGAGTTGGTGATGCCATCCAGCCATCCCATCCTCTGTCATCCCCTTCTCCTCCCACCTTCAATATTTCCCAGCATCAGTCAGTTATTTGCATCAGGTGGCCTTAGTAGTGGAGTTTCAGCTTCAGTATCAGTCGTTCCAATGAACATTCAGAACTGATTTTCTTTAGGATGGACTGGTTGGATCTCCTTGCAGTCCAAAGGACTCTCAAGTCTTCTCTAACACCATAGTACAAAGGCATCAAGTTTTTGGTGCTCAGCTTTCTTTATGGTCCTGCTCTCACATCCATACATGACTACTGAAAAAACCATAGCCTTGACTAGACAGACCTTTATTGGCAAAGTAATGTCTCTGCTTTTTAATATGCTTTCTAGGTTGGTCATAACTTTTCTTCCAAGGAGTTAGCATCTTTTTAATTTCATGGCTGCAGTCACCATCTGCAGTGATTTTGGAGCCCCCTCCCAAATAAAGTCTGTTTCACTGTTTCCCCATATATTTGCCATGAGGTGATGGGATCAGATGTATATGTAACCTAAAACAAACCAAACACAGTCCCTCAAGAGTGTATTTTTTCCTCGTTAATGATTGACTGCAATTTCACCCACATGTCAATTGGAAGAAAATGCTTCTTAAACTCTACTTAACCTGTTCTCCATCCCACAGCTTAGTGATCTCTGTTCAGGCCTGAGTGGACAAGCGTTGCAAAAGAGAATAACATTCCTTGAAGACCCTCTGGAATCAGCTGCCCACAAGGAGAGGCATCTTCTGTTTAATCACACCTGCCGCTCTCAGCCTGTCACCTCCATCCTTTCCAGCCCCCGGGCACCTAAGTGCAGAAAGATTCCTTACTACTGGGCTTTAGATTGTTGCCAGTCTTGTGGTTAGTTCCTTCTATTTATCTTTATAATCATTTTGAATAAAGTCTCTTTACTTGAATGTGGATTTTTTTTTTTTTTTTTTTTAGTTTGTGAGTCCTGGTGTCACAGGGTTGGAACCCCAGGCATCGCTGAGAGTAGTTGAAACTCCTCCTGAAGGTCTTTATGCCCAGAAGGGTGCTCATTGGTCTGAGATCTATCTCAGGACAAGAGGGCTGTCTATTTATGATTTTCCTCACCTGCACAAGGAAACCCTCTACAGACATAGCAATGAGATGCTGACCCGGCTCTCTGCCAAGTTTTAAGCAATGAGCTTGAGGATAAAGAATCTTTGGTGAGGATATGTTGAATGTCTTCTGATTCCCACCATCCAACTATCAATTATATTTGCATCATAGTCCCTTTTAAAGGTCTGCAGAGAGTAAAACATAAAGTTCTCATTGTTTGCAGGCTCATCAAGTCAGGTGATGTTGCATTTTATCAGACCAGGAGTTAGGAGGGTCAGAAACACAGTGGCCTCTGGGTGGCACAGCCCCTTATAAGCCTGGAACTGCTTCTATGTCCTTTTCTTCTGTCCAGAGAGGAGGGGGAGTGTGAGGGTCTTTTCATGAACTTATGGGGAGAACCATCAACTCCTTCAGGCACACTAATCCATATGTGTGGACTATCCTGTTGAGGTCAACTCAGAAAGTCACTCTGGAATATCCCTTCCTCAAGTGAGTTCTCTGAAGGTGATTTTTCTTTGTTGATATTGTAGATTTTAGGATCTTTTCCAGTTTACCCCCCGTCATCCAGCATAGGCATCTAACCACAGTCTGGTTCCATTTTTCACTTCCTGTTGAAAACCAGTCCATAGAGTCTACCCGCCTTACCAGGGTTTTATCAAACCCTTCTTCACCTGACTTTTCCTCCCTTCTAATGTCTTCTCCCCTCTGGCCTCTTTCAGGGCTGAGCCATCACACACTGAGCTTTGGACCCTGCACACCTTTGAGCAACTCTGAGCCTTTGCTCACACCATTCCCTCAGCCAGGAGTCCATCCTTCCAACCTTCCAGACACATCTGCCTGCTGCTTGGGGTCCTCCATGAAGCACATCCTGGTTCAGCTGAAGGGCTGACGCTACCATTGCTCTTTGTGCCTCTCTCACTTGCCTCATGTAGATCTCTATGAGAGTTAAGTATACAGCTGCTGTTAGTCACTCAGTCACATTCGACTCTTGCGATCCCATGAATGGAGGCTGGGTAGCCTGCATTGCAGGCAGATTCTTTTCCATCTGAGCCACCAGGGAAGTCAAGTATACAGTATCAGTTGCTTATTTATTTAGTGGGCACCATTGCGGCACTTGAACTTTAGGGTCCTACTAGTAATTCTTAAGTGAATGAATGAGTGATAAGGTCAGAGTTGTGTTTTCAATGTTCCAATGAGGCTCTGCATTTCTCTCCAGGCAGCCTTCAGTGTTAACATGGGAGTCTCATTTCCCTCAACCGTAGGCTAAGCCAAACACAGACCAGAAAAAGATGCCGAGACAGAAGATGTCATCTGTGTGAGGAAGGGTCTCTGTCCTTCCAGACTTGATGTGGGGTCTGGGCCTACACTAAGTTATTCTCATGTGCCCAAGGATGAAACACCTTGCAGATGGCTGCAAAATGGGGCTTAGACTGCATTCAAATATTGCTTCTGTAAACTTGAAATAGTGTGGTCAAGAATCAAGACTAGGGTGCAAACTCAAGGAAGTGGGGTTGACAACACATGCATTTCCCATGGCTTATATAATTTCTCGAGGGTTCAGATGGATAGATGGCTCTGAAAATTTCCCTGCATTGGCTCTGAAAATTTCCCTTTGCCATTTTCAGAGATTTCGGGCTCTTCCTGTCCTTATCTCTGGGAAGGCTCTGTTTGGTCAAGAGTGAAACCTGTACAGAAGGTCCTGATTCTTCCTGGACATGTCCCTTGCCTCCTGCTGGATCCCTTAGAGCCTCCAGCCTGTCTCTTGCGAGCAGGGCACGTGCTTGTGGCTAAGTGAGGATAAAGGAAGGGATCAGGAATTAAGAGCAGAGAGGGCTTTGAAGGCCAGAGAGAGAAGCAGAAGGACCTCCTCAAGGTGCTCCACAAGAATACGGGCACAGCTTGTGCCTCTGATCCTGCTCTTGGTGCAGGCTTGGCTACTGGAGCCAGCAGCCCCACCCCCAACCCCATTCGCCAGAGGAGGGGCGGTCAGAAGCCAAGGAGTGGCGTCTACACACTCAGGTCCGAAGGAAAGCTCTGCTTCTGAGGACAGAACAATGAAAAGTTTTATTTCTGCGGAAGCACTCGTCCTTCTCTGTGAGGCGCTCGTCAATTGATTCCTGAGCGTTCCTTCTCCCGGGCAGCACTGCTTAACCTCAGCTGGTGTGTTATGCTGCTTTTCCCCAGCATCTACCTAGAGAAAAGAATTCCTGGGTAAACGGCTCATCATGAAGCCCCTTGATGGTTCAAGGGTGTGGGGATGGCAGGCAGGTGACAGATGGCACGCTAGTGACCAGCTAGGGCATGGCTGTCTGGAGCAGAGCCCCAGGGAGACTCTTCGGGCATTCGCACACAGCCCAGAGTCCTGACACCTCCGGGGTGACCATGGGATTGTCATAGATCTGAGGGGACTGGCTGATGGTCCTGGGCGATGCTGCGGTAATGACCCCCGGCTGTCACAGGAGGGGCGTGGCTTTCAAACATGTGGACAGGAAGCCTTTGGCCACACTGATGTGGGCAATGGTCAGGCATCTGGGTGTTCCCAAAATGACATGGGTCATAAAGATCATGATGACTTTGATAGTGACTCCTCAGAGGAATCATGAGAAACATCAGCCCAGAGCCTATTTCTCCAAGTTGCTTCAGCTTTGATTCCAGTTGGACACATCTGTGCTTTGGATCTAGCCTTCCTTGTCTCTCACACAGATGCCCAGCCCCAGACCACACACTGGCCAGGTGAGAACCCAGGGCCCCATCTCAGAACATCCCTTCTCTCTCTGCCCTTCCCCACATAATATAAACCACTCCATGTTCTCCCTCTGGACATATGACTTATTCTACCACTGGCAATGTCCGTGCTCAGTAGGGGCTTCTTCTTAGGGACTCACAAGGCCTTGCCGAGTTTACACTTGCTCTCTGTGTGTGTGTGTGTGTGTGTGTGTGTGTGTGTGTCTGCTCAGTTGCTTCATAAGTGTCTGACTTAGTGTGATCTCATGGACTGTCTCTGCACTGGCAGGTGGATTCTTTCCCACTGTACCACCTGGGAAGCCAAAAAACCATGGAAGTGAAAGTTACTCAGTCGTGTCTGACTCTTTTGCAACCCCTTGGACTAGACAGTCCATGGACTTCTCCAGGCCAGAATACTGGAGTGGGTAGCCTTTCCTTTCTCCAGGGGATCTTCCCAACCCAGGGATCAAACCCAGGTCTCCCTCATTGCAGGCAGATTCTTTACCAGCTGAGCCACTAGGAATGCCTGAAAAAATATTAATATATATAACTGAATCACTCGGCTGTACACCTGAAATATTGTTAATCAACCCAATTCCAATATAAAATAACAACTTTTAAACTTTTTAAAAGTTTTTTAAAAAAAAAAAAGAAAGAAAAAGAGAGAAGCCACCTGGGGCAGAGCTGCAGGAGTAAGAAGGACCAGGAGGCTGGGTTACCATGGAGATAAATAAAAGTTTAATAATGATGGGAAGCAACTTTGCACATGTACTGTTTCCAGGCATTCTCTTCTTCCAGATGGGTGGCCTGTGATGCATAGCTGGGGTAGATCCCCCGAGACAGAAAATCCTGATTCATTAGCATGAGGTCACCAGGAAATTCTGACATGTGCAAAAGACTTCTGTTTGTTAAGCCAGTGATGGACCTTTCCACTTTCTTTGTGGGGAAGAATGGTTTTAGATCATTTGGATGGTACGTTATGCATTTTGGGGGTTCTTCTGACTTGAAAACGACGTTCATTTTTATTTCCTGTCTTTTGGAGGTTTTGCTCTCCTCCTCGCCTCTCCCCTTTTGATGGGCATCGTTGCTATCATCGGTGTTGCCATCATCCTGGCCTGCCCCAGCCCTGGCCCTTGCCGTGGGGCCCAGGTCCCCTGCAGGCAGAAGCGACGAGCCCCTAAACCTTTCGATGTAGGGTAGGAGCTGCTTGCCCCGCAGGGCTCTTGCCAGCTGCATACGCTCTATGTGCTTGCTGACGTTCAGCCTCTCCCGCCAGGGCATCCTGAACTCCTCTGGGGACACGATCACCTTGGCCGTCCACATTTTCTCCAGGGGCCCGCAGATGGCACAAGGAGGGGTGTGTTGCCTTCTATAGTCCACAGCCCGTTTGTAGTCTGAAGACAGCATCTGTAGTTCCTTGAGCATTTTCTGTTCTTCCTCTTGCTTGTAAGTCAGAAACCTCCGGGCTGCCACGGTGTGAACGCCACCTAGACGCTGACAAGTGGGAAAAGGTGTGTGAATCGATCGGTTGTGTCCGACTCTTTGCGATCCCATGGACTAGAGCTTGCCAGGCTCTGCTCCAGGCAAGAATACTGGAGTAGGTTGTCATCCCCTTCTCCAGGGCCAGTGGGCAGGGGGATGGGAGGGTGAGTGGGGAGAGGTGGTGGTTAAAATCTCAAGGGGATTGATGTGTCCATTTGTTTGCTGGTTAGTTTTTTATAATCCACTTGTGGGTGAATTTCTACAGTGTGTATTTCTCAATCTGATTTATTTCACTTAGTATGGGCTTCCCTGGTGTCTTAGAGGGTAAAGCGTCTGCCTGCAATACAGGAGACACAGGTTTGATCTCTGGGTCAGAAAGATCCCCTGGAGAAGGAAATGGCAACCCACTCCAGTATTCTTGCCTGGAGAATCCCATGGACGGAGAAACCCACTGGGTTGCAAAGTCAGACATGACCGAGTGACTTCGCTTCACTTAGTATAATACCATCAAGGGTTAGTAAAGGGGAGAAAACAAGAGTAGTGATTACCAGAGAAGGAAGAGTCGGGAGGGGAAGGGAAAAAAGGGTAAAGGAGATGAGCTGCAAGGTTATGGAGAAAACTAAATTTTGGTGGGGAGCATGCGTAGCACATAGAGAAATATGAAACCCAACATTGTACATGTGACGTTGATGTAGCTGTTGAATCCTGCTGCAGGAGCAGACCACAGGTGTGAGGCCTTGAACCAAGGCCGCAGAAGCAGAGCCCAGAACCAAAGCCAACCAGGCCCCTTTGTAACCTTAACAAAGCCAACTGAGCCCCTTTGTAACCTTACCAAAAGTCCCCCTGCTCATCACTAACAAACTTCCTGATTCCCAGTTAGGCAAAGATGCCCACTCCAGTAAACACCCTGTCGCACCCCAATCACCTAATGCCAACCTTCCAGCAGGAACTGTCTTTGCCTTGAGGCCATACAAATCGGCTATCAACTCACAAAAGCAGTCAATTCTCCCTGGCTTGTCAGGAGTGGTCAGCCTGTTGTACTCGAAATGCCCACTTTATCTCTACTTTTTTAAATAAACACACTCCTTTCTGCGGTTTGTGCCTGGAAATTCTTTTCCCACCTGCTCTCAGACTGCCTCCACAATAATGTTCTAAATCAATCTTACCTCAACAACAACAAAAATATATATAGCATTTATGATGGAAAAATTTTTTACTCAACTTGACAGGAGCAAAAGACATCCACAGAAAGAATTATCTAGTGGCTCCCTTGCCCTCCATCTGTGAAGGTGCCCGAGACCCTGTATAGTGAGAATGAAGATAGATCTTTGGGAACAGATGCGCCTGGGTTCAGTTCTGACTCTCCGTCTCACCTACTGTGAATCTGAGAGAATCGTATTGCTCTTACAGGCCCCTGTGAGGTCTCCATAAGATAACATTTATGAAAGCAACTAGTGCAAGATAAGGGCTCAAGAAAAGACCGCTTCCGTGATTTGCTATCACTTGTAGTGACAGTCCTACCTGGGACTTTGTAATAAGAGAGTATTTTGCTTTTGCTAGGCAAATATGGAAGCCATTAGTTAACTCAGCCAACTCTCCTCCACTGCTCATCCCTGTGTTGCTGGTGGTTTTTAAAACTCTGACTCTCCTAGCCTAACTGCCTGGATTCTGTGGGGCCTCCCTGTGTATAAATTTCACAGCACTTACTAGGATCTCTTTCTCCAAGGGGGAGTATTTCCCGAGGGCAATGCGTGGGTCTGACTTGTAGAATTTGGTCCATATCCTGGAAGGCAGAGAGGTGTATTAGAACTTGGAAATGGTCTTCCTAGTTTTGCCTTTTGGTGTGGGAAATCTCACACAGGGTGACACTACGTTGATCAGGATAAGGCCTCTGTGATCACGGTTTCTACAGCCACAGGGTGGGCTCTTCCATTTGGCTTCACATCTGACATGGGGGAGGGAATGGACCAGAAGCACAGGTTACACTCACCCCAGTGAAGCAGGGCATAGATCCCCTTGGGAGGACAGCGACTCTTGATTCAGGAAGGAATCGCTTATATTGAATACTCGCATCGGTATTTCATTCTTATTTAACTTCCCCTCTGTAGTCATCCTTTCTTGGGCCCTTGAATCTCTAGACCTCTGTTTTCCAATCTTCGGACAGCCATTCTCCCATTCTCTGATCATACTCTGGCTCCAGGCTAGGATGGGAGGTGTCAGTGCCTGGAGTTTCTTTCTAAGACAGCCTTAATGTGAACCCAAATGACAGTCATAAACATCTTGCATCATAACTGGCCTATGTGGCAGCTATTGTGAGGTCTGAGTTTAGGCATCAAATGATCCCCTGGGGTGAAATGGACACACACCACCACGGTCTTGGTGTGTTGGAGTCCAGAGGAATAGAGTGGGCAGAGAAGTGTAGCTGGGAGAGGATCTGACCACGTCAATACCACTTATAAGCCAATAAAGACTGTTCAATTCTTCCTGGATGAACACTCATCACCTGAAGTACTTGAATCTCTAGACCTCTGTTTTCCAATCTTCGGACAGCCATTCTCCCATTCTCTGATCATACTCTGGCTCCAGGCTAGGATGGGAGGTGTCAGTGCCTGGAGTTTCTTTCTAAGACAGCCTTAATGTGAACCCAAATGACAGTCGTAAACATCTTGCATCATAACTGGCCTATGTGGCAGCTATTGTGAGGTCTGAGTTTAGGCATCAAATGATCCCCTGGGGTGAAATGGACACACACCACCACGGTCTTGGTGTGTTGGAGTCCAGAGGAATAGAGTGGGCAGAGAAGTGTAGCTGGGAGAGGATCTGACCACGTCAATACCACTTATAAGCCAATAAAGACTGTTCAATTCTTCCTGGATGAACACTCATCACCTGAAGTCTCTCCCTGGTGTTGGCTTGCCTTTCCAATCTTCTTAGTTCCTCATGCTCCATCCGAGAACTCTATTCACAGTTCTTGGAATCAGCTTCTAGACATGCTTCCCTCATGTCTCAAATACCCCTCTCTGCCTTAACAACTTGTTTATCTTTTAGGGCCTGGCTTACCTGGAAATATCTCTGAGAAATATTGTTAGTGCAAAAATCAAGGCACAAAAGTATATAAATTGTAGACAACCTTTTTATATTGGAAAGGAAAAAATAAGCATGTATTAAGCATTTGAATAAAGAAACCCTAGAATAATACAAGCAAAAAATGTTGTAAATGGTCATCAGAAGCGGGTACCTGGCAGATACGGATAAGGTGGTAATGAGTCTTTTCATTGTGTACATTATTGTCTTGTACAGTATTGTTTAGAACCATGTGAGCCTATTACCTTTTGAAAAAAATGAGTTTAAAAAGTAACAAAGCAGCTCATAGAAGATGATGTTTCTGACAAGTACTGGTCCTGAAGCTTTCTTTTGCTTCTACCAGAAAACACCCGTAAGTGGGGATATGTCCAGGCCTCATGCTCACAACAGCCATCTAAAACACACCAATGCTCCTCTGCCATACCAAGGCAATTTCAGTTCCCCTAGAATGGCCGTGAACCTGGAAATCAGCAGCCAGTGCTGCGGAGCGGTATAGACAGTGCCTCTTGCCCTGTGTGTATTGACTCACACATTTGTCCTACACACAGCTGTTTGTACAAGCCACACAACCCCTGGCATATAGGGAGCACTCCACAAATATCTGTGGAGCAACTAGTGAATGGTGCATGATAGAATATTAAGGACTGGGGCTTTCCTGCTGGTCCAGAGGCCAAGACTGCACTCCCAGCGCAGGTGGGCTGGGATCAGTCCCTGGTCAGGGAGCTAGATCCCACACTCTTCAGCTAAGAATTTGCATGCCCCGACTAAAGATCCCACCGGTCACAGTGAAGACTGAAGATTGTGCCACATCTAAGACTTGGCACAGCCCAAAAAATAAATATTTAAAAAAAAGATTATTATGGATCTTGGTTTAGATGGTAAAAATATTCGCTTGCAATGCAGGAGGCCTGGGTTCAACCCCTGGGTTGAGAAGATCCCCTAGAGGAGGGCATGGCAACCCACTCCAGTATTCTTGCCTGGAGAATCCCTATGGAAAGAGGAGCCTGGTGGGCTACAGTCCAGAGGGTCACAAAAGATCAGACACGACTGAGCGACTAAGCATGGCACACATCAAAAAAATCAAGTCTTAGTCAAATTTCCAATAATACACTCGGGATGTAATTGTGATATTTTTTAAAAGACCATACAAAACTTATATAGGGTATGATGTGGGTGTGTCAGTACAACAGTATTCAAGAAGAAAAAGGACTAGAAGGAAAAACACAGAGATACGAGCAGTGGACTGTGGGCTAGTGGGGGATGTTCTAGGACTGGCCAGGGACCCGCAGCCTGGTTCCATCCAGGTACTGAGAGGGAGTAGCTATGGCCTGGGCTCAGCAGGTTCAGGTAGAAAAAGGTGGCACAGCTGCTCCAGGCCTCAGAGAGACAGTGATAAACGGAGCCCTGCCTCGCTGCCCAGAAGTGATCTCACCACGACTGTGGTAGGTATGGGGTGGGAACTGGAAAAAGAGAAATTTATTTTAAGAAATTAGCTTACATGATTGTAGAGGCTGGAAGGTCCAAAATCTGCTGGCCTGGTCCAGCAGGCTAAAGACTCTGGGAGAGCCCATGTAGAGGGTCAAGACCACTGGGAGACTTGCCTCTTGTTTAAGGGACATAAGTCTTCAGTCTATTCACGCCTTCAGCTAATTGGATGAGGCTCACCCACATTATGGAGCAACAGGCAATCTGCTTTACTCGAAGTTTGCTGGTTTAAATATCAGTCTCATCCAAAAACACCCTCACATAAATATCCAGAATAATGGATCAGACTAAAGCATGACTGGGCATACATGTGTGCTAAGTTGCTTCGGTCGTGTCTGAATCTTTGCAACCCTATGGACTGTAGGCTCCTCTGTCCATGGGATTTTCCAGGCAAGAATACCGGAGTGGGTAGCCAGGCCCTCCTCCAGGGATCTAACCATGGTCTCCTGTATTGGCTGGCAGGCAGGTCTTTTCCACTGGTGCCACCTGGGAAGCCCTGGCTGGCACTATGGCCCAGCCAAGTCAACACATGAAAGTAACTCTCAAATCTACTTCTAAGTATTAGGTTTTAATGATTTGCTTAATTTTTGAATAGCTTTTTAATGTCAGAGTTTTCATTTTTGTACATAGTTTTGCCCATTTTTGAACTTCGAATCATACAGTGTGAATTCTTTCACACCTGCATTTCCCCTCAATGTATTTTCCAGACTCTGCTGTTATTAGGCTTATAGTTCAATCGTTTTCATTGTCATTTAGCATGATCGTCTTATTTATTACACAGTCTTCTTCCGCTTACATTTGGATTTTTTGATTTGGGGAGCATGATTATACAGGTTTCCTTGCAGTTACTCCGTTGGATGCATACCTACGAGTGAAACTGGTAAGCTGCCGTCTACGGGGTCGCACAGAGTCAGACACGACTGAAGCGATTTAGCCGCCGCAGCAGCAGGATATGCGTAACTTCAGTTTCCTAGAGAATTCTCAGCTCTGTTCAAAAATGTCTTTATAATCCACCATCCCACAATAGCGTATGAGAATTCCTTCCTGCCAGCACTAGTGGGTAGGTTGTGATATGTCATTGTGGCTTTAAGTTACACCTTTCTGATTACAAATGAAGTCAAATACTTTTTCTATTGCCCATAAGAGATTACCCTTAGTGAAATGTCTATTCGGGACTTTCGTCCATTTTTTTCCTAGTAATTGCTTTTCTTATTGATATGTACAACTTCTTTACATATTCTTTGTATAAGCCCATTGCCAGTAAAATATATTACAAATATCTGCTCCTGCTGTTGACCAGCCTCATCCCTTTCTTAAAAATGCCTTTTGGGGGTGAGAAGAGTTGGGAGATTGGGACTGACATATATACACTATTTATACTATGTATAAAATAGATAACTAATGAGAATCTAGTATATAGCAATAATTGCTTTTCTTATGATATGTACAACTTCTTTACATATTCTTTGTATAAGCCCATTGCCAGTAAAATATATTACAAATATCTGCTCCTGCTGTTGACCAGCCTCATCCCTTTCTTAAAAATGCCTTTTGGGGGTGAGAAGAGTTGGGAGATTGGGACTGACATATATACACTATTTATACTATGTATAAAATAGATAACTAATGAGAATCTAGTATATAGCACAGGGAACTCTACTCAAAGCTCTATGGCAACCTAAATGGGAAGGAAATCCAAAAAAGAGTGGATACATGTACATGTATAACTAACTCACTTCTCTCTACAGCAGAAACTAACACAACATTGTAAAGCAACTAAAATTAATTTTAAAATTATACACACTACGGATGGGGGAGCCTCATGGGCTGCCGTCTATGGGGTCGCGCAGAGTCGGACACGACTGAAGTGTCTTAGCAGCAGCAGCATATATAAGACAGATGGCCAACAGGAACCTACTAGAGAGCACAGTGAAGCCTACTCAATATTCTGTAATAGCACATATGGGAAAAGAATCTGAAAAAAAATGGATATACATATATGGATAACAACCATTTTGCTGTACATCTGAAACTAATGCAGCACTCTAAACCAACTATACTCTAATATAAAATTAAATTTAAAAAGATGTCCTTTATTTCAGCTGCACTCCAATTGATGAGCCTTTTCCTGAATGGTTATTGCTTTCCATGGCTTGTTTAAGAAAGCATTTCCTGTCCTATGTAGGAATGACAATATATATATATATTGCATGTATATTTGTGATTTCTCATATCATTCTCTAAAAATTTCTTTTCTTTTGAACTTTTTAACTTCTTACCTTATTTTCTTTAAGTACATTTTCCAACTTAATATTATAATGACTATCAAGGAGTGCTCGTACATGTGTGTGTTTGCGTGTGTCTGTATGCAGGTCACACACAAAAAGTCCAGGATGCTCTTGCCCCGCTAGCCACACAATGGCACGCCACTCCAGTACTCTTGCCTGGAAAATCCCATGGATGGAGGAGCCTGGTAGGCTGCAATCCATGAGGTCGCTGAGGGTCGGACACGACTGAGCAATTTCACTTTCACTTTTCACTTTGATGCATTAAGAAAGAAATGGCAACCCATTCCAGCGTTCTTGCCTAGAGAATCCCAGGGACGGGGGAGCCTGGTGGCCTGCCATCTATGGGGTCACACAGAGTTGGAGACAACTGAAGTGACTTGGCAGAAGCCACACCTGTCCCTGCAGTCACCTCCTGGGCTCTGGCGCCCTCTGGTGGATTTTGCCACTCAGTGAAAGCTGGCTCTGCAAAGACCCACCAGACATCCCCTCTCCCCAGGGCTAAGAGTCTCTACAGACATGGCCCCCTTGGTTTATAAGAATGGTGTTCTTTTCTAACATTACACTATATTCAGACTTAATATGAGAGGCTGTGTGCTTTAGAATCATAGTTCCCTTTACAAAGCCATTGGCTCTAGGCAAACCAGTTTAGTTCAGTCGCTCAGTCGTGTCTGACTCTTGGTGACCCCATGAATCGCAGTACGCCAGGCCTCCCTGTCCATCACGAACTCCCGGAGTTCACTCAAACTCATGTGCATCGAGTCGGTGATGCCATCCAGCCATCTCATCCTCGGTCGTCCCCTTCTCCTCCTGCCCCCAATCCCTCCCAGCATCAAAGTCTTTTCCAATGAGTCAGCTCTTCACATGAGGTGGCCAAAGTACTGGAGTTTCAGCTTCAGCATCAGTCCTTCCAATGAACACCCAAGACTGATCTCCTTTAGGATGGAATGGTTAGATCTCCTTGCAGTCCAAGGGACTCTCAAGAGTCTTCTCCAACACCACAGTTCAAAAGCATCAATTCTTTGGCGCTCAGCTTTTCTTCACAGTCCAACTCTCACATCCATTCATGACCACTGGAAAAACCATAGCCTTGACTAGACAGACCTTTGTTGGCAAAGTAATATCTCTGCTTTTCAATATGCTGTCTAGGTTGGTCATAACTTTCCTTCCAAGGAGTAAGCGTCTTTTAATTTCATGGCTGCAATCACCATCTGCAGTGATTTTGGAGCCCCCCAAAATAAAGTTTGACACTGTTTCCACTGTTTCCCCATCTATTTCCCATGAAGTGATGGGACCAGATGCTATGAACACCACAGTTCAAAAGCATCAGTTCTTCGGCACTCAGCTTTCTTCAGGTAGCCAAAATATTGGAGTTTCAGCTTCAGCATCAGTCCTTCTAATGAATATTCAGGACTGGTTTCCTTTAGGATGGACTGGTTTGATCTCCATAGACTGGTTTGATGGCATAGAGTCCATCAAAAATTTTATCTGAACCTATTTGGTTCTTGAGTTTGGAGAGCAAGAGTTACCTGTGTGCAATTACCTGTGTCAGTATTGGCAGAGGCTACAACCATTGGTGGGGTGACTCCCCTAATCTCAAAGATAGGAACTGGTTGCCTCATGCAGGACTTACAAATCAAGTGGCAAAAACACTGATTCCCTGACGGTCCCTCATTTGCTCGAGGGCATAAAAGAGCTAAACTGGAGCTGCCACTGGAAACTGGTATCAGAAAGTGCTGTCAAGAAAGTGCTGTCAGTCTCAGTACTCCCTACCAAGGACTTTCTCCTTGCCTCCAGCAGGGAGAGGGCCTCCAAGAAGGCTTCTGTGTGAGTTTGCTATGTGCCCCTGAAGCCAAAGTCAGTGGGCCAGCAATCCGGGTGCTTTTAAAGAGTTGACTCATTGGAAAAGACCCTGAAGCTGGGAGGGATTGGGGGCAGGAGAAAAAGGGGACGACAGAGGATGAGATGGCTGGATGGCATCACGGACTCAATGGACGTGAATCTGAGTGAACTCCGGGAGTTGGTGATGGACAGGGAGGCCTGGTGTGCTGCCATTCATGGGGTCGCAAAGAGTCTGACACAACTGAGCGACTGAATTGAACTGAACTGAATAGTGCTTTAGTTAGTAATGAGTTCTTATATGAGCTTTTATATGACTCAAGTCATATAAAAACGATTGTTGTTGTTCAGTCAGTAAGCTGTGACTCTTTGTGACCACATGGACTGCAGCACGCCAGGGTTCTCTGTCCTCCACTATCTCCCAGAGTTTGCTCAGATTCATGTCCACTGAGTTGGGGATGATACCTAACCATCTCATTCTCTGCCGCCCATTTTTCCTTGGACAGGTCTTTACCAGAGGTTAAGCTGAGCTTCAATTTCCTTACCTGTAAATTGGGTATAATAACTACCACATAATGTTGTTGTTCAGTCACTAAGCCATGGCCAGCTCTTTGCAACCCCAGGCACTGTAGCATGCCAGGCTCTTCTGTCCTCCACTATCTCCTAGAGTTACTCAAATTCATGTCCACTGAGTGATGCTGTCTGACATTCTCATCCTCTGTTGCCCCGTTCTCCTCCTGCCCTCAATCTGTCCCAGTATCAGAGTCTTTTCCAATGAGTCGGTTTTTTACATCAAGTGGCCAAAATATTGGAGTTTCAGCATCAGTCCTTCCAATGAATATTCAGGACTGGTTTCCTTTAGGATTGACTGGTTGGATCTCCTTGCTGTCCAAGGGACTCTCAAGAGTCTTCTCCAGCACCACAGTTCAAAAGCAGCAAATCCCACATAGGGTTACTCGACACTAAGTGAGATAATTCGTGTAAGGTGTTTAGAATGATACCCTGTATATGGTAAATGCTAGAAAGAAATGGCAACCCACTCCAGTGTTCTTGCCTGGAGAATCCCAGGGATGGGGGAGCCTGGCGGGCTGCCGTCTATGGGGTCGCACAGAGTCAGACACGACTGAAGCGACTTAGCAGCAGCAAGTAGTCATTAGCCAAGTAGGTCAGTGATGGAGGTGATGATGGGGATGGTGAAGATTTCTGCGTGTTCCCAGCCCCTGTCACTCTGTGCTCTGTCATTGTCATCTGGCCCGTAATGGTCCCTAAGCTCCATGAGGCTGGAGGCTGTTTTGCTCACCATGGGCTCACGCCTAGCATGCGGTCTGATGTCCAGAAAGCTCTTGGTACATCTTTGCTCAGTGAGAGGGATGAAGCATATGAAGAAATAAACACACTTGGCAAGCAGAGGGTCTTGTAAGTTTCAAATCGAGACCACTTCTTTCGCATCTCCAGTGATTTGCTGCTAACAGCTGCATCGTAGAGCCCAGCACTTGCTAACATTGTCAGGAGCTGAGATTTCAAGCACTTTCCATTTTTAAAGATCCCAGCTGGAAGCTGTCAATGGCCTTAGTGCAGAGCAATTGAACAGTAGAAAATGAACTAATTATAGGTTGTTATTGAAAATCTATTATATACAAATTGCAAAGAAAACTCATTAAAATGCGATGCTTTGGTGATGTTAAAAAAAAAAAAAAAAAAACGAAAAAAATGTCCTCTTGGAGGGAGAAGCAGGGGCTGGGTGGCTGGATACTTTGTTTGTCGCTGTTCCGGGGTAAGGACTCCCAGCAGGACTGCAGCCAGGCTCCGGGTCTCATGCTCACATATCACCCAGCCAGCATAATATACAAACCATAGAGAGGCTTACATTTTGTACAGAACAGACAGCTCTCTGAATGTTAGTAAATGCATAGAAATGGCTGCAGATGAAACAAAGCATTTCATTACAAAGATATAAAATGAGAACAATTTAAATGTCAGCCCTTTACCAGGATAGCACCTCACTGTCCTTTAAATCTTGTGTTTTTGCAAAGCTTTTGTGAGGACTCCAAAGGCCCTAAATGGGCAATTAAGTGCAGAAGTTCACGTTACTGATTTCCAAACTTGCTTCCTGGGATTGGGGTGCTGGGAAGGTTTGCGATGTGAATGGCTGAGCTGTCCAGAGCCCAGCTCTGCAATGGACCCCTCAGATGCTGAGACTGCCCCCCAGATTCCAGGCAAGAGCCCAGAAAGCAAGGCAGGTTGCCCCTCTCCCCCAGCTCGCTGCCTCCTCATCTCACCAGCAGCACTGAGTCTCGGTATGGGTGTGGCCTTGAGGTGGTCTCTGTGGCTCCTGAGACCCCCAGTGCTCTGAGGCATGGAGAGACCCACCAGGTATGTGTCTGAGAGCTCTCCCAGGGCTGTATGTGCCCAGGAAGGTACTTGGAGCATAAATCCCTATCCTCTGCCTCGTGGTCTTTCCTTCCTCTCCAGCCACCTTAATTCAGGCCCTATGACAGTGTCCCATAAGACCCCCACCTCCGTCACCACTCTGCTTGCCCAGCTTATGGTCTGCACAGGAATGAGATGCTGGGGAGTGGAGGTGCTAGGGCTCTGCACAGCGACCACCTGGGTGGGCAGCATGGGGGCCACTCTTGAGGCAGGAGCAGGGGGGCACTCATGTCCCAGCACCAGGATGGTCCCTGGCAAGGTGGTGGCTGGAGAGCCAGGCCCTGGGCACAGACGGGACCTGGACAGGCAGAGAGAGACAGGAAGGGTGGTGGATGCCCAAGCTGCTGCTGCTGCCTGAAGCAGGCACTCTGGTGGCACACTAGGGGCAAGTTGGAGATCCTAGACCACCAGCCATGACCCATCCAGGTGTCCTCTGCATCAGCCATACCTGCTGGCTCAGCGGTCCTCATTTTATCATGAATGCTACTCTCCAGCCCCTCTCCAGCCTGAGGGCTGGGGACGATGGTGAGGGACTAAAGCATGGGCAGAGGCCACATGACCAAGAATGCCTGGATGCAGGTAGCAGCAGAACAGGCGAGGCAACAACAAAGCCAGGAGGCAAAGAGGGCAAAGTAGGCGCTGCCTCTGAGAGTGGGCAGTTGGTACTGTCTGAGGCATCGT
Source organism: Madoqua kirkii (assembly GCA_006408675.1). Lineage (NCBI taxonomy): Eukaryota > Metazoa > Chordata > Mammalia > Artiodactyla > Bovidae > Madoqua > Madoqua kirkii. The sequence continues at coordinate 22,299 of SJYC01121716.1, forward strand.
ATTCCTGCTGGAGGACAAAGGAGCAGGAGACAGAGATAAACCCAGAGCTTTCCATGAGGCAGAAACCGGTATATGGCAGGTGCGTGAGAAACACTTGTGGGAAGGATGAAAGACCATGATGGAGTTTTCTAAACAGTAGTGAAGAGAGATGGTTCTAGGCGGTTGTAGTGGTTCTGGGGGAGAATGCAAGTCAGGGGGGTTCTTGGTGGTGGAGGTAACCCTACTGCCCACGTGTGGCACTGAGCGGGGTCAGCTGCCCACTATTGCTCTTCAGGTGTGTTGTGTTATCTGTATCACTGGGTTGGCAGAGAGGTGCCCTCTGCCAAGACAGCCTTCACCCCTGCTCTACTTTATTCACTCCTTTCCTGGTGGGACTGGTATTTCCCTGAAAGCTGGCCTTCTGTGGGGGAGTGCAAACCTACCCTTCTGTGTGTGTGTGTGTGTGTGTGTGTGTTAGTCATTCAGTCATGTCGGACTCCTTTTGACCCCATGGACTGTAGCCTGCCAGGCTCCTCTGTCCATAGATTCTCCAGGCCAGAATACCAGAGTGGGTAGCCGTTCCCTTCCCCGGAGGATCTTACTGACCCAGGGATCATACTCAGGTCTCCTGCACTACAGCAGGTTCTTTGCCAGCTGAGCCAGTAGTAGTAGTATTAGCTGCTCAGTCATGTCTGAGTCTTTGTGACCCCGTGGACTGAAGCCCACCAGTCTCCTCTGTCCATGGCGTTTTCTAGGCAAGGATACTGGAGTAGTTTGCCATTTCCTTCTCCAGGGGATCTTCCCAACCCAGGGATTGGACGTGGGTCTCCTGCACTGCAGCAGGAAGCATGCAAATTTGTCTTTAGATCCCCTTATATCTACAGCATCTGACAAGTCCTTACCAGAAGCCTCCTGGAGGCCAGCCTGGACACTGTAAGGAGGCCCCAGGCCAAGGAGTGGGTTGGAATTAAAATGCCCTTTGCAGCAAAGTAGGGACTTGGGAGGCATCCCCACTGATGGAGAATATATTCCCCTTCTGGTGGGAGGTGAGCTGTTCCCAGCCATGTGCTCCAAGCCTTGAGCTCCTGTTTCAGCTCACACAGAATCTGGTGGGGTTCTGGAGGCCTCAGACCTTTGCCTCTACTTCTGGACTCTGCTTTTGTTTTTGGACCCAGGGGTCCAGGCAGGGACTGGGACAGGCAACATGCATAAGCAGTTTGTTGGTCTGCGAGCAGCCTCAGCAGAGGTCCAGGCAGACCAGTCTCCTCTGTGCAGACCTTCCAGTATCTCCCGATGCTCCTCCTGCCTGTGGACACTTGGGGGGCGGGGAGCTGAGGACTGCTGATCAGTTGGCCTTCTGTTACTCTCCACATATGGGGCTGCTTGGCAGTGGCTCTCCATTTCAGGCTTCAGCCAGGATTCCCAGTCCCCCACTACGTTCCCTTCCCCGGAGGATCTTACTGACCCAGGGATCATACTCAGGTCTCCTGCACTACAGCAGGTTCTTTGCCAGCTGAGCCAGTAGTAGTAGTATTAGCTGCTCAGTCATGTCTGAGTCTTTGTGACCCCGTGGACTGAAGCCCACCAGTCTCCTCTGTCCATGGCGTTTTCTAGGCAAGGATACTGGAGTAGTTTGCCATTTCCTTCTCCAGGGGATCTTCCCAACCCAGGGATTGGACGTGGGTCTCCTGCACTGCAGCAGGAAGCATGCAAATTTGTCTTTAGATCCCCTTATATCTACAGCATCTGACAAGTCCTTACCAGAAGCCTCCTGGAGGCCAGCCTGGACACTGTAAGGAGGCCCCAGGCCAAGGAGTGGGTTGGAATTAAAATGCCCTTTGCAGCAAAGTAGGGACTTGGGAGGCATCCCCACTGATGGAGAATATATTCCCCTTCTGGTGGGAGGTGAGCTGTTCCCAGCCATGTGCTCCAAGCCTTGAGCTCCTGTTTCAGCTCACACAGAATCTGGTGGGGTTCTGGAGGCCTCAGACCTTTGCCTCTACTTCTGGACTCTGCTTTTGTTTTTGGACCCAGGGGTCCAGGCAGGGACTGGGACAGGCAACATGCATAAGCAGTTTGTTGGTCTGCGAGCAGCCTCAGCAGAGGTCCAGGCAGACCAGTCTCCTCTGTGCAGACCTTCCAGTATCTCCCGATGCTCCTCCTGCCTGTGGACACTTGGGGGGTGGGGAGCTGAGGACTGCTGATCAGTTGGCCTTCTGTTACTCTCCACATATGGGGCTGCTTGGCAGTGGCTCTCCATTTCAGGCTTCAGCCAGGATTCCCAGTCCCCCACTATGGTCCCACTCTGGGACCCTCCACAGTGTGGTCTGCCCAGGGGAGGTAGAGGGAGGCGTTCGAGACACCCCGCCGCCCCCACCCCCCACGCAGCTGCAAGCTGAGCCTTGGGGAACCGTTCTGCTCCAGATGGCACTGGTGTTTGTCTTCAGGTGTTTCAGGCACAATAACTGTTTGTACACTTGTCAGGATTGCAAATCAAATCCACGTGGGAGTGGAAATGGGGCCCGAAGGACTTGGCCCTCCACAGGTAGTAGGAGGGGCAGTGAAGGGGGTGGATGGCCCCCTGAGTGCCTTCTTTGATTCATTCATCTTCCTGAACACTCTCAACCCCCTGCAGACACAGCCCCACTGGCAAGGCAGTAACAGGGCTTCAGAGCCGTGTGTCAGATGCTGCGCCCGCCCCTGGCAAGGCTTCCTCCCAGCCCCATGTTCTGAGAATAAGGAAAACTGAGGCCAGGAGGCTGGGGGCCTGCCAGGGGCCCACAGCTGCTAACACAGACCCCAACACAAAGGCAGGTGTGCGTGGGTCACACCTGAATCACCAGCTGAGTCACCAGCTACATGCCCTACCCTAGATAAGACCTTTTAGAGTCTCCAGTTTTTCCCCCAGAGTTCAACATCCAGAAAGTTCCCCATGATCTATGACTCTAGGATGAGGCGGAGGGAGGGATCCATGAGGTCACATCCTCTCTGAGGGCCTTTCACCACATGCTGGTGCAGAGCAGGGCTACCGTGGGCTCTTTCCGGATCCCGAGGTCTGTGGGCTGCAGGTGCTTTCAGACACTTTACCAGGTCCCCTTCCCATGGCACCACGGAAAGAGCCCGTTAGGGCCAGTGGGCTTCAGCCCCACAGGGGAGGGTGGGGGCCCCCTAGGGAGTAGGCCTGTCACTCCCAGGATGCCGTGGAGAGATGCTTTCCTTCCAGACCCAAACCCATTAAGCAGTGATTCCCTTCTGAGCTCTCACAAGTGAAAGCACATCGAATGCCTCCTCTTCTCAGGCATGTCAAGCCCTATGGTTCAGTTCAGTTTAGTCGCTCAGTCGTGTCCAACTCTTTGTGACCCCATGAACTGCAGCACATCAGGCCTCCCTGTCCATCACCAACTCCTGGAGTTTACCTAAACTCATGTCCATTGAGTTGGTGATGCCATCCAACCATCTCATTCTCTGTCCTCCCCTTCTCCTCCTGCCCTCAATCTTTCCCAGCATCAGGGTATTTTCTAGTGAGTCAGTTCTTTGTATCAGGTGGCCAAAGTATTGGAGTTTCAGCTTCAACATCAGTCCTTCCAATGAACACCCAGGACTGATCTCCTTTAGGATGGTCAGGTTGGATCTCCTTGCAGTCCAAGGGACTCTCAAGAATCCTCTCCAACACCGCAGTTCAAAGGCATCAATTCTTCTGCACTGAGCTTTCTTTATAGTCCAACTCTCACATCCATACATGACTGCTGGAAAACCATAGCCTTGATTAGATGGACCTTTGTTGACAAAGTAACATCTCTGCTTTTGAATATGCTATCTAGGTTGGTCATAACTTTCCTTCAGAGGAGTAAGCATCTTTTAATTTCATGGCTGCAATCACCATCTGCAGTGATTGTGGAGCCCAGAAAAATAAAGTCAGCCACTGTTTCCACTGTTTGCCCATCTATTTGCCATGAAGTGATGGGACCAGATGCCATGGTCTTTGTTTTCTGAATGTTGAGCTTTAAGCCAACTTTTCACTCTCCTCTTTTGCTCTCATCAAGAGGCTCTTTAGTTCTTCTTCACTTTCTGCCATAAGTGTGGTGTCATCTGCATATCTGAAGTCATTGATATTTCTCCTGGCAATCTTGATTCCAGTTTGTGCTTCCTCCAGCCCAGCATTTCTCATGATGTACTCGGCATGGAAGTTAAATAAGCAGGGTGACAATATACAGCCTTGATGTACTCCTTTCCCTATTTGGAACCAGTCTGTTGTTCCATGTCCAGTTCTAACTGTTGCTTCCTGATCTGCATACCGGTTTCTCAAGAGGCAGGTCAGGTGGTCTGGTGTCTCTTTCAGAATTTTCCACAGTTTATTGTGATCCACACAGTCAAAAGCTTTGGCATAGTCAGTAAAGCAGAAATAAATGTTTTTCTGGAACTCTCTTGCTTTTTCCATGATCCAGCAGATGTTGGCAATTTGATCTCTGGTTCCTCTGCCTTTTCTAAAACCAACTTGAACATCTGGAAGATCACAGTTCACATATTGCTGAAGCCTGGCTTGGAGAATTTTGAGCATTACTTTACTAGCACTTGGGATGAGTGCAATTGTGCAGTAGTTTGAGCATTCTTTGGCATTGCCTGTCTTTGGGACTGGAATGAAAACTGACCTTTTCCAGTCCTGTGGCCACTGCTGAGTTTTCCAAATTTGCTGGCATACTGAGTGCAGCATGTTCACAGCATCATCTTTCAGGATTTGAAATAGCTCAACTGGAATTCCATCTCCTCCACTAGCTTTTTTCGTAGTGATACTTCCCTAGGGCCCCTTTGACTTCACATTCCAGGATGTCTGGCTCTAGGTGAGTGATCACACCATCGTGATTATCTGAGTTTTGAAGATCTTTTTTGTATAGTTGCTCTGTGTACTCTTGCCACCTCTTCTTAATATCTTCTGCTTCTGTTAGGTCCAGACCATTTCTGTCCTTTATTGAGCCCATCTTTGCATGAAATGTTCCCTTGGTATCTCTGTTGGTAGCCCTATTGGTCCCAGGCCTCAGATCCCATCTCTTTGCAGCAGTGCTTAGAAAGGTGCTGCTGCTTATCAGCAGGATGGCTGGGAACAGCACTGCCATTCAGGACCACTCCCACCCCCTGGGGTCCTCCTGCTGATGCCTGGGTGTGGGGTGACAGCTGAAGAGAGCGTGGCTGGCTGAGCACTGCCCAGGCAGCAGCTGCATTGGCCCACGTGTGGGGGCACCAGCACCCAGTGCTCAGGTCACGGTGAGGGGTCTAAGGGTCAGTGGAAGCCACCCATGGCTGGCTCAGACAGGTCAACAGTGGGTTGGGAGTTTTGCCGAAAAGGACTAGAGGTCAAATAAGAGCATCGACAGTGCTCTTGAGACTCCCCACAGCCCAGCCAGCCCTGACACCTGGGCATGCCAGGTGGACAAGTGGACTCAGTGGCACTCAGGCTCTCTCTCTTTCTGTGGAGACGGTGGTCCTGGGGTAGGTGTGAGCAGAGGGCAGAACTGGGGCTCCTGCTTTGTCCTGACCACACCTGCAGGGTTGCAGCCCTGCCCCCACTGGCGACCCTGGTGACCCGAGGGTTGGGTCATGTACAGAATTACCATCCTGTGGACAGATGGGCAGTCGATGAAACAGTTTCTGATGCAACTCAAGGCTTCAGGCTTGGGAAGAAACAGGACATGTGGAAGATTCACAGGTGGGAGGGTGGAGGGGTGTGGCTGTGAAGCAGGCAGGTCAAGGGAGGTCTAGACAGTGAGCAGCAGGGGCCACGGCTGCAGGGAGCCTCAGAGGCAACCTGACCTGTCTAACCTGAGACACGTGTCCACGGATTCTCAGGCTGTGCTCCACACAGAAGTCGTGTGAGTTTTCCCTGAGGCCACCCTCCCCAGCCCCACCATCACAGAGCACCTTGCCCCCCTTCCCTTGCTTCCAGCCAGGGACCCGCACACCCTGTCCCAGACAGGAGGGCAGGTGGTGGGAGGCTTTCTAAGGGCTGCCGGTGGAGCTTTTAAGGGAGCAGCAGCTTCCACCGCATGGAGAGGCAGTCAGTAGCCGCCTCTAATTGAAGAGGCATGCCAGTGCGCTTCTGCTTGGAATGTTTTCCTTGCATTCTCTAAATTAGCAGTGAAAGCACGGGCTGAGCAGGGTTCTCCGGTCCCCCAGAGTCAGGCCTCCATTACTCAGGCTGATTGTTCACTTTGGAACAATTCATGCCCAGATTCCAGCCGCCTCCCTGCCTCCCACCACTACCTGGTTAGAGTCTGAAAGCAGCTCTTGTGAAGGGAAGGTGGAGTCGAAGGAGGGAAAACTCTAAGCAGTTAGATGGGCTGTTGATTAGTGTCTCCGGGTAGCTGTGGTATTGGAGACTTGGGCAAACCTGAGGTTAAATGGACACAGGAGGAGGGATTCCATTCATGTGGGTCATCTGTTCATGTGGCCCCCACCTGAGCCTCCACACTTGTGTGATCCTCTCCCTTTGAGGTCAGGAGAAGTTATTGATCTTGCTTAGAGAGAAGGGCACACTCAGCCCAAGCCCATGATCCGTGGCCACCAGACTGCAGGCCACCGGTCCTCTGTGGGCACTCCCAGTTGGGCAGCTGGGTAGACGGAATTGTCACAGGCCCAGACTCTGGGCAGCTGACTTTAAAAGGCCTGTGTGGGACTAGACTGTCTGCACTAAGCCTGCTCCTTTAAAGAACAGCCACTCAGAAGGCTAAGGCCCTGCAGGCTCTGCCAAGATGTCCAGGGAGTGGGAGAGGGCCTTCATCACGGGACAGCATGTGGTCCTTACAACAGCACAGCCAAGGCGTCTCCCTGAGGGCACAGGGATGGCTTCCTGACCCCAGCTCCTCTCTCTAATCCTTGAGCGGGGATACTCTGGTGCTTCCAGGATGAGTGGCCTGACCAGCAGCTGTCCCTGTGGTCCTTGCAGAGGACAGTAAGCGTCCAGAGGGAACTGAGACACACCTGGCAGGTGGCAGGTGGCTCAGCAGTGTGGCTGTTTACTGGAGGGAGCTTTTCGTGTGACAGCCGTGGTCTCTGAAGTTGCAAAGCCATCAGGTCAGGAAGTGTACCGTGGCACGGCTGGGTGCTCAGTGGGCACTGGCTCTTAATCCTGTTAGGTAAACACAGGTTTAGGGAAACACCGCCAAGCGGAACAACAGGTGAACACTTGCTCGCCGGTTTCCACTCCTGCTCAGCAGGTGGCTGGCTGGGCCCTGGGGACACAGCAGTGACCGCAGCAGGCCTGGCCGTGTCACCCTGTCCTCGAGTTGCTGGCTGAGGGAGTGGTTTGGGCCCACATGAGGAAGCCCTCCCATGATGGGGTGTCTGCTATGGGGGCTGATCCACAGCCCAGCACTTGGTGCAGACACCCCAGTGTGCTGGCGCAGAGCAGCTTCAGGGCCCGGCATGTGTCACAGAGCTTGTTTCTGAAGCTGTATAATCAGTCTCAGAAAATAATAACAGGATTAATAGCCAGTACTTATGGAGCACCTAGCACTGTGCCGTGGTACAGCTCTAAGTGAGTCCATTAATCCTGGCAGCAAGCTCTGAGGGAGGAACCATTATTAGCCCCTTTCTGTAGAAAAAGCCCCAAAGCATCGAGCGCTGGAGCAACTTGCTACATCACAGAGCTGGGATTGAGAGTCAGGACTTGAACCAGGGGTCTGGCCTCAGAGTCCGAGCTCGGCTGCACTGCCACTCAAGGAATTCCAGATGCTGTGATGCCCAGAGTGTTTTAGCGGGGTCGCTGTGGCACCTCACATTTGTCAGGTGTTGGCCTCATGGGTACCAGGGATTAGGGGGGTGGGGTGTATCCAAAGAAGTGGACGTGGCTCGCCCAAGCCCATGCACTCGCACCCCGCAGCATCCTGGCCCACACAGGCCGCTCCACCAGGAGTCCCCTTCTGTAGTCTGGCCAACCCAGAGGTCTATGAAGGACCGCAGTGGGGCTACAGGGCCCTCCTCCCAGTTGGCCAGGACCCCTCTGGCAAGCTCTTCCTTAGGCTCCTGTGTCTAGCCTGGGGCTTCAGTGGCTGTGAGCGACAGAGAGCTGGGCCAGTCAGGCACACAGTAGGCACACAGGGGAGGCGGGCAGCAGGGGCTGTGGCATTTGTTACCAGTGGCATTTGTTGGGTATTAACTAGTTTTGTATTATCTTATCTAGCGGCAGCAATCTTAATGAAAAGAATACCATTTATGCCCATTTTACAGTTGAGGAAATCAAGGCTCTGCAAGATTAAGGAACTTGCCCATGTTCCCCCAGCTGGGAACCCAGAAGGCACTGCAAGTGCAGTGCTTCCCCTCCCCACCCCCCCACCCCACTGCCAGTACTTCTGTGATGAGCTCACTTGTGACCACGTTTAAACCTCGGCTTGAAGACAGGTGGGAGTTTCCTCTCCATGCCTGGCACCCTGGGACTCCCCACACTCCATCCTTGTGCCTGATTCAATCATGAACTGAGTCTTCTTTCTTGAATCAGGGTACTGATTCCTCCTCTCTCTGGCAGGAATGTTGAACAAATCAATTAGTACATGCTTGCAAAATGCCTTGTGATCTCACACGTGAGTCAGGACACATTAGTGCAAGATAGTTTCAAGTGATGCCCTTTGAATGAAAAACAGTCCTCTTGGTTCCTGTGCTGCTGCTGCTGCTAAGTTGCTTCAGTCATGTCCGACTCTGTGCGACCCCATAGCTAGAAACCCACTAAGCTCCCCTGTCCCTGGGATTCTCCAGGCAAGAACTCTGGAGTGGGTTGCCATTTCCTTTTCCAATGCAGTAAAGTGAAAGGTGAAAAAGGGAAGTTGCTCAGTCATGTCTGACTCTTAGTGACCCCATGGACTGCAGCCCACCAGGCTCCTCCATCCATGGGATTTTCCAGGCAAGAGTACTGGAGTGGGTTGCCATTTCCTTTTCCAGTGCATGAAAGTGAAAAGTGAAAGGGAAGTCACTCAGTTGTGTCTGACTCTTAGCGACCCCATGGACTGCAGCCCACCAGGCTCCTCCATCCATGGGATTTTCCAGGCAAGTGTACTGGAGTGGGGTGCCATTTGCTCCTGTAGAGAGCCTTTTTTTAAGACATTTTGCATCAAAGTTGCAACTACTGATTCTAGAGGGCCTTCTGATGCAGTGGAGATAGGCCAGGGCATCCTACTCACGTGGCCTCACAGGTGCCCTTGCAGAACCTCCAACCCCTCGAGGTTGGTCTGCAGGTGAAAAGCACTTAACCTCAGAAGCAGGGTGCAGTCACTCACACAAGAAACACCTCCTGGCAGCGCTGTCCTAGGCCATGGTATTCACCAGGTTTCAAAACAGAGCAGACACAGAGTCTCAGTCTCATGGAACTTGCATCCCAATGAGGAGACAGAGATAAACAATAACAGAAATATAGATTAGAAGAAGAGATGTGATTTTGAGTTCAACACAGAGGACCAGGGAGGACAGGGTGGGGGCAGGTGGCAGGTGGGTAGCAGAAGTTAAATAGCATAGTCCAGGGAAGGCCTCACTAAGCAGGGGCTGTGTGTGCCGGGTGTTGGAGGGATGGGCACTTAGCCACAAGGTCACCTGAGAAGACACATCCCAGGCCCTTGGGTGAGCATAGGTCTGGTGGCTGGAGCGGTGTGGGATGGAGGGCGTGAGGTCAGAGACCCCGCAGGGCCCTGGATGCTAGTGTGAGGACTTGTTTTTATACTGGCTGAAACATCAAGTCTTTGGAGGGTTTCAAGTTGAGGGGTGACATAATCTGGCTTTATATTCTAAAGGAATCACTCTAGCTATTGTTGTGAGAATAGACTGTTGCAGGCCAAGGGTGGAAGCAAGCAGCCAAGACAGGAGGCTGTTACACTAATCTAGGAGGGAGATAATGGTGGTGAAGGCCAACGTGAAGGTGGTGAAAAGTGGTCAGTTATGGATGTGTTTTGAAGGGAAATTTGCTGATGGACTGGGCGTGGTTACAAGACAAGAGGTGAGTCCAGAGTGACTCGGAGGTTTTGGCATGAGGACCAGAAGGATGGAATTGCCATTTCTTGTGATGAAGGAGACTGTGGGTGGAGTAGGTTTGGATGGATGATCGCTGTTACACTGGGGGCATATGGAGTTTGAGGTGCCTACCAGACATTCAGTGGCAATGCTAACAGGCAGCTGGGCATACAAGACTGAGTTAGGGAAAGGTCCAGCCCTGAGATGGAACATGCCAGTCCTTAGCTTACTGGTAGTGTTTGAAGCACGGAGGCTGGATGAGATCACTGAGTGGTGAGTGTCGATGCAGAAGAGCATCCAAGACTGTCTTCAGTGTGAAGAGGTCAGGAGATGGGGGTGGGGGAGCTGGCAAAAGAGAGTGAGAGGAAGAAGCCAGAGAGATGGGAGGGAAACCAGACAAGCACAATGTCCTGGAATCCAGCAGAAGACTATGCCAGAAGTGGTGAGTGTTGCAGATGCAACTGGGAGATTCAGATGAACACAGAGAAGAGAGCGATGGACCCTGAGTTCTGGGGTCTTTAGTGACCTGGAGGAGCAGTTTTCACTGGATGGCAGGGCCAGAGGGCAAAAGTGAGTGGGAACTGGAGCAACAAGGTATAAAGAGCTCGTCCCAGGAGTTTTGTTGTGAGGAACAGAGAAGTTTCTCTGAGCAGGTGAGGGCAGGTAGAGTCTAGTGCTGGGGTGATGAGGCTGTCCTAGGGCGAGGCTGGTAGAGCCGTACCAACAGGAGAGGAGCCTGCTGGGTGAGTGCAGGTGCGGGTAGCTGGAAGGATGTGGCAGTAACCCGTGTAGACATCTATTTTCTCTGTGAGTCAGGAAGCAAGGTCATGGCTGAGAGTGAGGATAGAAGAGATGTGGGGGCTTGAGGAGAGAGAAGGTGTAGAACAGTCTGTTAGGAAAATGGGAGGATGGACAGTTGGAGAGAAGGTGAGGTGCTCACCAGGCAGCATGAAGGGCTCACATGAAGCAGAGAGTCATGAATTCAAAGGGACCCGGGTGACCAGGGTGGTGGCTGTCTTCAGCCATTCTCAGCTACTCAGATGTAAGCACACAGCACACACTTCAGTTCAGTTGCTCAGTCATGTCCGACTCTTTGTGACCCCATGAATCGCAGCACACCAGGCCTCCCTGTGCATCACCACCTCCCAGAGTTCACTCAGACTCATGTCCATCGAGTCAGTGATACCATCCAACCATCTCATCCTTGGTCATCCCTTCTCCTCCTGCCCCTAATCCCCCTCAGCATCAGAGTCTTTTCAAATGAGTCAGCTTTTCACATCAGGTGGCCAAAGTACTGGAGTTTCAGCTTCAACAACAATCCTTCAAATGAACACCCAGGACTGATCTCCTTTAGAATGGACTGGTTGGATCTCCTTGCAGTCCAAGGGACTCTCAAGAGTCTTCTACAACACCACAGTTCAAAAGCATCAATTCTTCTGCACTGAGCTTTCTTTATAGTCCAACTCTCACATCCATACATGACCACTGGAAAAACCATAGTCTTGACTAGACGGACCTTTGTTAGCAAAGTATGTCTCTGCTTTTGAATATGCTATCTAGGTTGGTCATAACTTTCCTTCCAAGGAGTAAGTGTCTTCTATCATGGCTGCAATCACCATCTGCAGTGATTCTGGAGCCTAGAAAAATAAAGTCAGCCACTGTTTCCACTGTTTCCCCATCTATTTGCCATGAAATGATGGGACCAGATGCCATGATCTAAGTTTTCTAAATGTTGAGCTTTAAGCCAACTTTTCACTCTCCTCTTTCACTTTCATCAAGAGGTTCTTTATTTCTTCACTTTATGCCATAAGGGTGGTGTTATCTGCATATCTGAGGTCATTGATATTTCTCCTGGCAATCTTGATTCCAGTTTGTGCTTTCTCCAGCCCAGCGTTTCTCATGATGTACTCTACATAGACGTTAAATAAGCAGGGTGACAATATACAGCCTTGACTTACTCCTTTTCCTATTTGGAACCAGTCTGTGGCTCAGTGTCAAGTTCTAACTGTTGCTTCCTGACCTGCATATAGGTTTCTCAAGAGGCAGGTCAGGTGGTCTGGTATTCCCATCTCTTGAACAATTTTCCACAGTTTATTGTGATCCTCACAGTCAAAGGCTTGACATAGTCAATAAAGCAGAAATAGATGTTTTTCTGGAACTCTCTTGCTTTTTCAATGATCCAGCAGATGTTGGCAATTTGATCTCTGGTTCCTCTGCCTTTTCTAAAACCAACTTAAACATCTGGAAGTTCACAGTTCATGTATTGCTGAAGTCTGGCTTGGAGAATTTTGAGCATTACTTTACTAGCATGTGAGATGAGTGCAATTGTGTAGTAGTTTGAGCATTCTTTGGCATTGCCTGTCTTTGGGATTGGAATGAAAACTGACCTTTTCCAGTCCTGTGGCCACTGCTGAGTTTTCCAAATTTGCTGGCATATTGAGTGCAGCACTTTTACAGCATCATCTTTCAGGATTTGAAACAGCTCTACTGGAAAGCCATCACCTCTATTAGCTTTGTTCATAGTGATGCTTTCTAAGGCCACTGTGGCCACTGCTGAGTTTTCCAAGTTTGCTGGCATATTGAGTGCAGCACTTTCACAGCATCATCTTTCAGGATTTGAAATAGCTCAGCTGGAATTCCATTTCCTTCACTAGTTTTGTTCGTAGTGATGCTTCCTAAGGCCCACTTGACTTCACATTCCAGGATGTCTGGCTCTAGGTGAGTGATCACACCATCGTGATTATCTTGGTCATGAAGATCTTTTTTGTATGGTTCTTCTGTGTATTCTTGCCACCTCTTCTTAATATCTTCTGCTTCTGTTAGGTCCAGACCATTTCTGTCCTTTATTGAGCCCATCTTTGCATGAAATGTTCCCTTGGTATCTCTAATTTTCTTGAAGAGATCTCTAGTCTTTCCCATTCTGCTATTTTCCTCTGTTTCTTTGTATTTATCACTGGGAAAGGCTTTCTTATCTCTCCTTGCTATTCATTGGAACTCTGTATTCAAGTGGGTATATCTTTCCTTTTCTCCTTTGCTTTTCACTTTCCTTCTTTTCACAGCTATTTGTAAGGGCTCCTCAGACAGCCATTTCGCTTTTTTCCATTTCTTTTTCTTGGGGATGGTCTTGATTCCCATCTCCTGCACAGTGTCACGGACCTCCTTCCATAGTTCCTCAGGCACTCTATCAGATCTAGTCCCTTAAACCTATCTCTCACTTTACTGTATAGTCTTAAGGGATTTGAATAGGTCATACCTGAATGGTCTAGTGGTTTTCTCCACTTTCTTCCATTTCAGTCTGAATTTGGCAATAAGAGCACACAGACAGGACTAACCAAGGCTGAGGGAGTGCTGAGGGAGCCGGGAATTGAGGGTGTGTGCAGTGTATGGCTCCAGAGATGCAAATTCCATGGAGCTGAAGCTGGGTGAGAAGGAAGTGACACCATAAGGGGACTGGTGGCAAAGTAGATGGTTGGTCAGTAGATTGTGGGTCCCAGTAGAGTTGAAGACTTTTTGAAACCTGGGGACCAGAGAGGATAAACCAGAAAAGATTTGGGAGTGATCAGAGAAGAGGATGCTTGAAGATAAGCTTTTTCAGTCTGTTATTTGTAATGATGATCTCTAGGCTTGGGATATAGTCATGGGAGTGAGGGGAGCTGGAGGGTTGGTAGGGTAATCTGCTTGGATGTTTATATCACCCAGTGGATGTAAAAACAAGAGAAGCATCAGAGAGACTATGGTCAGTGAAAGGCTATGCATATCAGAGTGGGATGAGGAGAGAAGCGCCCAGCCATAGCCAATGACCGTAGCAGAGGAGTGGGGGTGGCCCAAGGACCTGGGACCAACTCCTGTGAAGTGGACTCTTCTTTTTTATCCCTGTTTTGCAGAAGAGGAATTGAGGCCCCAGATTGTCAGTAAGTAGTACTACAGCTAAAACTCAAATCAGAGGGTCTGCCCCTAAGGCTGGCTCCCCGGCCACCACACAGCACAGCTTACTACTCTGTTCCCTGCCCCCAAGGAGTTCACCATCCTGTGGGAAATCAGTACATGTGTGGAGACAGGTATGCCTTGTCTGTGAAATGGGTACCCACGGAATGCCCTGAAAACTGAGGAGGGTGTGAAGTGAAGTGAAGTGAAGTCGCTCGGTCGTGTCCAACTCTTTGCGACCCCAGGGACTGTAGCCCACCAGGCTCCCCTGTCCATGGGATTCTCCAGGCGAGAATACTGGAGTGGGTTACCATTTCCTTCTCCAGGGGATCTTCCCAACCCAGGGAACAAACCCGGGTCTCCTGCATTGGAGGCAGACGCTTTAACCTCTGAGCCACCAGGAAAGCCTGAAGAGGGTGTAACACCTCCAATCAGAGAGATGCCAGAAGTCTTCAGAGAAGGATGGGTGCCATTACATAGGCAAGTAGGGAAGGGTAGCCCAGTTAGAGGGAACGGCCCAAGAAAAAGTGCAGACATGGGAAGGCCCCAGACCATCCTGTGTGGCCGACGCATCCGTGTGTCACAGACAAATAAGGTGATGCTGGAGGGAGAGATGAGAACCAGAGCATCAGAGGCTTGTGTTAGTCAGGGAGACTAAAGGCAGGCACGGATACGCTCAAATCTCTGGGGTTTAACAGTACAGATTTCCTTCTTCCTCATGTAATAGTTCAGTGCTAGGGTTCACTTTGTGGCCACACGATGAAAAAGGGACCCAGGCATCTTCGTTTTTGTGGCTCTATTATACCATCTCACAGAGCCTCAGATTCCTTAACCGGTTGCCCTGCACCTAGCCAGTATACAGAGGGATAGAAAGAGTAGAAGATCTTGTAGGAGATTTGGGGGAGCCCAGCTAAGACGTAGGTGTGTCCCTCTGACATACTCCAGAACTCGGTCATATGGCCATGCCCAACCACAAGGGCAGCTGGGGAATGTAGTCCAACTGTGTCCACAGGAGGGAGAGGAAGCAGGTTAGGTGAACACACAGCAGTCTCTGCCACAGGCCCCCACATCAGGCCACAGGGTTTGGGTTCTTCAAGGAAATCAGGAAGAGACTTGATCAAGCTTCTCCAGCTTGAGGACTTAGCGGGGGATGCACACAGGGAAGGTGATGGAGACCTGAACGTGGAGGCAGAAATAGGAGCAGAAAGGGCCGCAGAAAGAGATGGTATTGAGAAGCCCTTGTGGCCAGCGGCTGGTGCAGGAGTGTCTTCCCGCAGGGCCAGGGCGGCAGCCTGCCTCCCCGTCTCCACATGGGGGCACCAGAAGGCAGGCTCAGGCCTCAGGAAGATGAAGTGGCTGCAGGTGGCCCGTGACAGTCCTCCTTGAGCCACAGCCTGGCCTCAGAGAGGGGGGTTAGAAAAGACCTATTTTAATTTTCTTCTTGGGCCTCCACATGACAAAGAAGAAATATAACCTAACATTATTATCTCTCAGAAAATACTCTCTGGAACCATAAAAAGGAAAATACAGTAAAGCCAGACCACGGAGACTGCCCCTTAAATCAGGAGCTTCTAAATTATCATGGTGGCGCTCTCTAATTCCTCTGGATGAAAACATTAAAGATGACAATGTCCCTTTAAATCAAATACCCTGGGAGTTGCTATAAAGAGTCAGTGGGCTTTTTTTTCTTTCCTTGTGAGAATTTTTTTTTGTCTCTTTTCACCTTGTAATAAAATATAAACCATAACTTGTGGGGGCAGGCTCTAGAGAGCAAGCTGTGAACATGGATTTTCTGAAAATGAAGGTGTTTGGTTAATGCGAATCAGCTCATCTCAGGAAACGTGAGATTTTCAAATGATGAGTTTGCTACTTAGCTTCACACTCTTGGGTTTTTTGTTTTGTTTTGTTTGATTCAAGGGCTGGCCCACAGGTCTAGCTGTGGCACCACTGGGAGGAATCATGGAGACTCACTCTAGGAGGATGGTGGAGGGGAGAGACGGACCCCTCCTGGAGTGGATCACTGGGCTTGGGCTGGGGGAGGTGGGACGGAGACCCCAAAGCCCATGGTTCAGGAAGGCATGGTCTTGGGAAGGCGCACTTAGAGGAAGGAGGACTGGGGACAGGCCTGGCTGGCTGAGCTCTTGGGTCACACAGAGAACCCAGGGGCCAGTGCAGCCCCAGGAGGAAGGGGATGGAGCCTGCAGGGCACGGTCTCAACTCAACAGACTCAGTAGCCGTGTTCCGGGCTCTGGTGTGGAAAGTGGGTGCGAGATGGGGAAGGACTGGTGAACCGGCCCTGGCAAGGGCCAGCCCCGAGGAAATAGGAGCATGAGGTTGACCCTGGGCCTGCTGCTCCCCTCTTCCCCTCCAGCTCCCATTTCTGCACACCAGGCGGAGGCTCTGCTAAGGCCAGGTCTGTAAAGCTGACTGGACAGTTGTATCCCAGGCAGGAAAGCAGACCCGTATTTCACAGACGTTTTCAAGGCTTGGCTCTGATATAGAAGGGTTTATACCCTAATGCCTGCAGCCGCCTCTCCTCCCTGAAACAGCCAAGCATCCCACTCATGGGTCTTCAGTGCCCACTGACTCTGCGGCCTACTCCTCACTCTTGTTCTTCTCTTTCCAGCCCGTCTGCTTCCCTCTCCACCTCCTCCACACCCTCATGCAGATGAGGGAGTTGAGGCCTGCGACAGCCACTGGTGATCTCCACTGGCACGTCCAGCAGGGACACGCCTCAGCCTGTAGCGGGTTTCACCTCTACAGGCCCTACTGAGCCCTCCCTAGAGATGCCCATTTGCCGTCCACCTCTTCTCCACCTCCTTTGTGAGTGAGTCTCTCCTCTGCCAGCCTCTTATAGGTTTCCTATAGATAGCCAGGTAGTGAATACTCTGACACTCTGACACAAAAGCAACTGTAAGAACAATGAATGTGGCTGCGTTCCAGTAAAACTCTATAACAAAAGCAGGCAGAGGGCCTTTCTGAGACACTTACGGGGGTTTCTCTCTGCAGGAGACTTTTGTCCCACCCACACCTCCAGACACCAAGTTTCCAGCTGTAGGTCTTCACCAGCCCCTTGCCCCGCCCCAGGAACCCTTGGTCCTCACTGTAGTGACTGAACTTGCCATCCTCCCCGCAAGCCCAGCTCTCTTCCTGTATCTCCTGTCTCACCAGTGTATTCTCACCTCTTCCCTTCAGTGTACTTCATTTTTAATCAGATTGCTACGTACGTTGGAGTGGGTGGTTGGGCCTTGCAGAAGCTGCAGGAGTCAAGTGGGACAAGACTCTGGGGATGGAGAGGAGCTGTAGAATGAGGGCCCCATGGGGAGACTGCAGCAGCAGAGTGGGAAATTGCAATTAAGGGTTTGCTGGGCCTAGGTTTCTGCCTGCCAACAGGCTAGCTGGCCAACAAGCCAACATCTTGGCCTTTCAACAGAGCCCCATGGAGTTATGCTGAAGAAAAAGGAGTCTGGGGGTGAATTTACCAGGTGCGGACAAGTGACCACAGGTGAAGGACAGCTAAGATTCAGGGGCTTCAGACATCTATGTGAAGATCCACAGACCCTGCAGAAAGTATAACTCCACAGTGGGCCCCCATTTCCCTTGTGGGACCACCTCCCCGAGGGCTGCTGACATGCCAGGAAGCAGAGCGGTAGACCGAGGCGGAAGACTCAGGTTTGGGCTCTCTCCTGCCTCCATAAGGGCTTCCCTCATAGCTCAGATGGTAAAGGATCCGCCTGCAATACAGGAGACCCAGGTTTGATCTCTGAGTGGGGAAGATCCCCTAGAGAAGGGAATAGCAACCCACTCCAGTATTCTTGCCTGGAGAATCTCTTGCAAAGAGTCAGACACAACTGAGTGAGGGTCACAAAGGGTCACGTGGAGGAAGCTGGCAGCCTACCCCAACATGGTCTTGCTGGGACCCTTCCCCCCAGCTCCGCTGTGGGTGTGCATCTGGCACTGGCTGGTGTTTAAGTGGTGGGTGCGGGTGCTGAGTGTGCCTGCTGATTGATGCAGCTCTAAACATTCTGTTCATTTAGAGCCGCAAATAGTCTCACTCACTTGCATCCGACCGCGTGTGGAAGTAAAATTCCATCTTACTCATTCACTCTCCTCCCTGCTGTCCCTGACCACCTACGTGATAATTAATCACCGAGTCCCTTTGGGAAGGGAGAGGGGCACACCCACCTGGAGGACACGCCTCCCAGTGCCGCGCCTGTGCCACCACGAATAGACTGTGAAGATTTGCTCCAGGGCCTCGTGTTTCATCCTGGTCATTCTCTCAGGGTTGGAAAGCCGTCACACCCCCTGGTGTCCAGACCCTGCTCTTGGCACACTTGGGACAGCACTGGAATATATTTTGCCTATTTGGATACAAACGCAATTGAGACAAAATTCCTTTTGTTTTGGAAACCATTGCTCCATTTCTGTTTCTCGAGTGAAGTGTCGGCCAAGGAGACTGGAAATAAACCGTGTGCCTGGCTGTGGCAGGTGAGCTAAGTCCCCCACCTCTTACTACCACATGGAGCCCCCATGTTATTTTTCCAGCCAAGGGTTTATGGCCTGGCTTTGGGCAGCTCTGAAGGCAGATGGCAGGCATGGGGCTAGTTCTGTGCCAGGACAGACCACTGGACCCCCCAGGAGTTGGGTGAGCCCAGAGACAGGTGACCCCACCTGCAGGACACCTGTCTAGCCACGCTGTGGTCCCTCATTCATCCTGGGGTCTGAAACTCTATCTGAGAAGGCTTCTTTCTCAGCAGAGACTCTGGAGAATGGAGACATGGCCATTCACTTAAGAGGTAGAGGAAGTGATGGCCTAGGGCTTGCACTCTGTAGCTCCCAACCCATCTAGGGAAATGAGGCCCAGGGCAGAAGGCAATGCATGAATATGGAACTCTAAACCACAGGAGCTGTGTGCTAGGTATTGTGGAAATATCATGAGGGTCAGCAGGCTTCCTGGAGGAAGATGGACTTGAGATGGCCTGAAAACATGGAGATGGGATAGAGAAGGAAAAGATAGATGGACAGAGAGAGAAGGAAAGTATTCTGCCTTGTAGTAAGACAAAGGTTCAAAGGAGGGATTAGGCAAGGGCTCACGAATTGACCTTCATTCAGCTCTGGCGAAGCACCTGCTGTATTCCTGGTCTGCATGACTGAGGACTGAAGATGGACAGATGGTGGTAGGACAGCTGGAACTGAGCCTCCAGGCCAGGCGGCGACACGTGGCCTCCAGCTCTGTCCTGCTTGGCCCTGGGGCTCCAGACCTGGCAGCCTCCAAGGTCCTCGCTGTTATTCCAGATTCCCAGGTGGTAGGGGTTGTGCTCACCCCATGGGCAAGGGAGACACGGTTATCCCATGTTCCCCCAGAGTTTCTGGGACCATTAGGATGTTGATGGAGCAGCTGGAAAGCCAGTGCCTCTGAGCTGTCTTGCTCCGGTGAGTGCCCCATCAGAGAGGGCCGATTCCTGGAGCTCCCTTGCCCAAAGGGCCTCTTACAGGCCTTACTGTGCTTCCTGAGCCCGGGCTGCAGGGGTGGGGAGAAGACACAGCACTACCTCTGGCTTGTGGCATGCAGCCTTTGATGGACTCTGACACTTTGGAACAATTAACAAGGTTGTCAAGACCTAGAGAGGCAGCACCCCCTTAGTCCCAGGGGCCCCTCAGTGCTGTCCAGCTGTAGACACTTGGGTAGAGAGAGAGTGTGTGTTTTCAGTTGCTGTGTGTCCAACTCTTTGCCCGTTAGGTTCCTCTGTCCATGGTGATTCTCCAGGCAAGAATACTGGGGCAGGTTGCCATTTCCTCCTCCAGGAGACCTTCCCGACCCAGGAGTCAAACCCACATTTCCTGCCTGTGTCCCCTGCATTAGCAGGCAGATTCATTACCACTTGAGCCACCCAGGAAGCTCAGGCAATAGCAGAGCTAGGATTAAACCGAGGCAACTCCAATTCCTAAACACACAACTTGTCCACTGCACTATTCTGCTTCCCAGGGAAAAGAGAGGCTAAGAGAGGGATGCAGGTGATTGTGGTATGGCAGTCATGGAAAGCTCCTTGGAGGAGGTGGCATTTAGCATTTAAATGGCATCCAGAAGGAAATGTGTGATTGAACCAAATGGCAGGAAGCACAGTGTGAGAGAGGATATGGATGCTGGAGGGCGCTGCTATGTCTCAGAGTGTGGGGTGCAGGATGTAGGAGGCAATGGGAACCAGAGGGTGAGGTCACCAAGAGCACACAGGCCTCAATGGCAGACCAGGGGCAGCCAGCCAAGCTCTGGGCAGAAAGGAGGTGGGGCCAGGGCTGAACTGGGTGGGTGGCCCAGGCCTGCATCTTAAAAAAGGAAATGACCCAACTGCTGCCAGTGTCACAAGCCAGAGTCCAGATAGCATCCTCAAACCAACACTGATTTAACGAAACAGTGACTCTAAGTCTCCAGACACAGCACACCCTTCCCCTGCAGAATAGTTACTCTGTAAAGCTTTGATATATTCTGAGCTGAGGCTTTCTGGCTGAGAAGCACTAGCATTTGGTTTGTGTATATAAAGATGGGATCACCAGTCCAAACCCACCCGCAGTTGAACCTTTGTTTTTAAGAGATCTGGAAAGAAATTTAAAATCAATACTTTTTGGATTAGGTTCTCCTTTTATGGAATTAAAAATGCTCCATTCAAGCCCAGAGGAGGAATGTGGACTGGAGGCAGCTTCGAGGTGATTAGTGTGACTCATAACTTCCAGACACTCACATACACTTGGAGTAAAAACAAAGAGAACCAAAATCACTTCCACACAGCAGCTAGGAAGGCCCGCCAGCTTGTCAGACTCTTCCCAGTCACTGTGGACCAGTTCAAATGCCCCCTCTACCAAGCAACTGTCTTCACCCCTTCCCTCTGGCCCTTGCTTGCGTTGGATGGGAGGGCCCCCATTGCCAGGATGTGGCCATGAGCTGAGGGCAGGGTCTCTGTGAGGGGTTAGACCCCCACCCTTCTCCCCTCCCTAGGCTATGCTTTTCTCTGCTCACACAACAACTTTTCTCAAGTGATGTGTTTAAAAAATTAAAAAGCTGAAAAGCCCTTTTGAGCTGTGTGGCCTGTGGGTGAGAAAGAAGTTTTTGTCAAGACTAAAGAGGTGATAAATTTATAGTGGATGGTGTCTAAAATGTGCTTCATAGAAACAAGAGCTCTTTGGGGAAAAACTCACTCCAGGTGTTTTAGGTACTTGAGTTTGAAGGTCTGGGATGGTCTCCCAAAGCCTAGAATCTGTTGCTTCTGTCTGAGTAATACCATGAGCTATTGCTGTTCAGTTGCTCAGTCATGTCCAGCTCTTTGCAACCCCATAGACTGCAGCATGCCAGGCTTCCCTATCCTTCACCATCTCCTGGAGCTTGCTCAAACTCACGTCCATTGAGTTGATGATGCCATCCAACCATCTCATCCTCTGTCACCCCCTTCTCCTCCTGCCCTCAATCTTTCCCAGAATCAGGATCTTTTCCAGTGCATTAGCTCTTCTCATCAGATAGCCAAAGTATTAGAGTTTCAGCTTCAGCATCAGTCCTTCCAATGAATATTCAGGGTTGATTTCCTTTAGGATGGACTGGTTTGGTCTCCTGCCAGTCCAAGAGATTCTCAAGAATCTTCCCCAGCACCACAGTTCGAAAGCATCAGTTCTTTGGCGCTCAGCCTTCTTTATGGTCCAGCTCTCACATCCATATGTGACTGCTGGAAAAACCACAGCTTTGACTAGACAGACCTTTGTCACCACAGTGGTGCCTCTGCTTTTTAATATGCTGTCTAGGTTGGTCATAGCTTTTCTTCCAAGGAGTAAGTCTCTCTTAATTTCATGGCTGTGGTCACCGTCCACAGTGCTTCTGGAGCCCAAGTAAATAAAGTCTCACGGTTTCCATTGTTTCCCCATCTATTTGCCATGAAGTGATTGGACTAGATGCCATGGTCTTCACTTTTTGAATGTTTTATTTTAAGCCAGCCTTTCCACTCTCCTCTTTACCTTCATCAAGACACTCTTTATTTCTCATCACTTTCTGCCATTAGGGTGGTTTCATCTGCATATCTGAGGTCGTTGATATTTCATGAGCTGACACAATGCTAAATACTTTTTACATATTCAGTCCTCATGGAAAGTCTGTGAGGCAGATCCTAGTATGCTTCCCATGTTATAGAAGAGGAGAGCAAGGCTCAGAGAGGTAAAGGAATTTTCCTGAAGTGGCAGAATCAGACAGTAGTAGAGCTGGGATCAGAATCCAGGCTCCCAAGCTCTGCTTGACCTCATAGTCTGGGTCACTCAGCAGTCAGCTTCATGTTACGACCATATCACACATACCCAGGCTGCAAGCTCCATGAGGGCAGGCCAGGATTCTGCTGTGCATGGACACCCAGAACAGAGCTTGGTGCAGAGCCAAGGTATTAATGCCCTGGAGATGGGGCCACTGATCCTGCTGCCTTCCTAGAGTCCAGTGCTCAGGGCTGTGGCCAAACCTGAGGGTGCCGAGAACCCCCAAGGCAGGTCTTGACAAAGTCTGTGCCTGGCCATGGCTGAACCCAAAGGCCCACCCTGAGGTCTACAGAGAGCTAAATGCCAGCTCCTAATCCTGCTGCCGCCAGGGCATCCCAGCCTGGGCTGTGTCAGGCAGTGCTGAGCTCCAGGGCCTTGAAGACCCCTCTGGAAGAAGAAGCTGAGGGTCAGGGAGGCTCCCTGGGGTGGCAGTGTTTGAACTCTTGGAACCTGGAGGCCAATGGGATGTGATTCCTTTGGAACTGTGGAGGGGACATGTGAGAGTTCAGATCCTACCCCATGGTGTCTCCAAGGGGAGGGGTCAGAGCCAAGGGAGAGGGCAGGTCTCTGCTGCAAGTCAGAGAGAATCTTTGGTGCCAGAGTCAGCCTTTGGAGGAAAGGTAGGGGTCCCAGCTGGGCTGGCACTTTCCGGAATTTTCTCCATTCCCCTCATTTCACCAAGGCATTGTACAAAAGCAAAATGTCATTCTTGTTACAGGGTTTAGCAGTTCCCTCCCATCATGGTTTCCCTCTGTGTGTTCATTTCTCTATTTTTTACTCTTAAATATGTCTTGCCTTCTCTGTCTCCTCGTGATCTGAGCTCTGCCTTGTTACAGTAAGAGGGCACAGGGGACAGGGCCAACCTCTCATACCCCGTGACCTTGCCAGGCACAGTGAGGGCAGCATTGATAGTCCCAGGGCTGAGCCAATGCCATGCCCTGACCACTTGCAGAGCTTCCTGGCAGGGCTCCCTAAGGTCACTCATTGCCATGCACTCACATACACACAAGCCTCCTATTTCCTGCCTCATTGAGTCTTAATACCTCCGCCTGCTCCTTAGGACTCATACCTCAGTAGGCCCTTTCACAGAGCCCCTAGGCCCCAGCCAGCCTGATTCTTCCCCTCTGTTTGCATTCCCTCAGCACTTACCCTTCCCTGCCCCAGCCAAAAAAAAAAAAAAAAAATTTATTTGTTCAGAGAGGATGGGGACTAATGTGTCTAATTCACCTGTCTCTCCAGTGTCTAACACTAAACATCCTCTCAGATTTTACAGTGTTAGTCTACTAAGCATTTTAGAACAGGAAGTGGGGAGGAGATTGGCATTATCCAGGTCTTGGATGCCTGAGTCATCTGCAATAGGATTGGCTAAGGACTTGAGGAAAAGACCAAGTGCCCAAAGCAGAGTCGGGGCCCAGAGTGGTTCCAGAGCCCCACATGCCGGGCACAATACCTGTGCTGTGTCTGCACAAGCAGGGGAGGAGGATGAGGAGCAAACCTGGAGGATTCATGGGAGAGGAGGTAGGAGGGTCTTAACTGGAGGGCCACTGCTCAATCTGCAGAGGCCTCAGCTACAAAAGCCAAAGATGCTGACATCCTTCCCCCAGCTTCTGCCCCAAGTGACAAGTGTCTTAGGATCAAGAAGGAGTGTCACACTTCAACAATAGAGAGATCATGTTTTTAGTGACATGACTCAGTTCTAAGTCAAGACTTTGGCAGCAGTCTGATCTGGGGGCATAGGCTTGTGAGATTTGCTCCTTCAATGCATTCAGAGTTCCAGATGTGCAAATGGTCCCTCCCAGGGTGCGGCTAGGTCAGGGTAAGGCCTCTGCCCACATCTGTGCAGGTCAGACCTCACCGCGCACATGTGTCGCCTGCTTTTGCAGTGCTGTGAGCCAGCACGCCTGTCCACAGTCCCCAGAAAGGCTTCCATGAGCCTTTGCCAGCCTTTGCACCCTAAGGCCAAACACGTCCAGGGCCTGCTCTCGGTTCCCCCCGGGCAGCTCCCAGAATTCGCTTGCCTGGTGATTTGCTGCCACGGGTCTCTATGAAAAGGAAAGCTGAGTGTCTGACATGATTAATTTGAGCAAGAGGGCAGACTGCCCCCTGGATCTGGACCTCATAACGAGTCACATCTTGGTGACTTGTTTTGTTTGATTTTATTTCTCATTTCCAGTGGGCACAGCTTTCTAAGTCAGGGCCCGAGTTTCTGTCCACCATCTGGACAGCCAAGGCCCAGCCCCAGAGCTGGATCCTGAAGGCTCAGCACAGCCCCGTTAGAGCCTTAAAGACACCACACACTGGGCTCAGGGCTCAAGGGCCCCAGGAAGGGCTCCTGAAACACACCTTTAGGGGGAGAATGGTTAGGGACACTCAGTACCTCCACCAAACTCTGTCACCGGTGACCAGTCCTTAGAAGCAGGCAGCAGGTCCCTCTGTAGCCTGGTGACAAACTAGCACATCCGCTGGGACGGGGGCACCTCAGCCTTCCCAGAACGCCGACCTTGTGCCCACGGGCATTTCGTGTCCCTCTGCTCCCAAATTATTTCTCAGAACTTGATAAGTGTCAACTGCTGTGTTCTTGGAAAAGAGGCAAATATCAGATGAGCCTGTGAAACTGTGGTGTTTGTTTAGAGAAAACCATCCTCCTGGTGTGTGTGTTAGTTGCTCAGTTATGTCCGACTCTTTGTGACCCCGTGGACTGTAGCCCAACAGGCTCCTTGGTCCATGGGATTCTCCAGGCAAGAATACTGGAGTGGGTTGCCATTCACTTCTCCAGGGAATCTTCCCGACCTAGGGATTGAACTCGAGTCTCCTATATTGCAGGCAGATTCTTTACCAGTGAGCCACCAGCAAAGCCTTTAGAGGAAAGCACCCTCCTGGTAAAGAGACTGTTTGTTCCTTGTGAGGAAAGATCAGTCCATACCCTTCCAGAACAGAGTCCTGGGACACAGAGGACCCCGTGGACTGTAGCCCAACAGGCTCCTTGGTCCATGGGATTCTCCAGGCAAGAATACTGGAGTGGGTTGCCATTCACTTCTCCAGGGAATCTTCCCGACCCAGGGATTGAACTCGAGTCTCCTATATTGCAGGCAGATTCTTTACCAGTGAGCCACCAGCAAAGCCTTTAGAGGAAAGCACCCTCCTGGTAAAGAGACTGTTTGTTCCTTGTGAGGAAAGATCAGTCCATACCCTTCCAGAACAGAGTCCTGGGACACAGAGGACCAGGGTGAGTGTGACAAAGCCCAGGTTTGAGGGGGCCGAGCCCAGGCCAAGGCTCACGGCAGGTCCTGCCGACCGAGCAGAATCAGCAGCTGCACCCATGGGTAGAATGGCTGCTCAGGGAACCCTGGGGGCAGCCCTCACGGGGCATGAGGGGGCATCTTCTGGAAGAGAAGGCCTCGACTCCGGCCCCAGGAGCCACTGCTGTGCCTATCTCCTCTC
The DNA here is from genome assembly GCA_006408675.1 of Madoqua kirkii. Lineage (NCBI taxonomy): Eukaryota > Metazoa > Chordata > Mammalia > Artiodactyla > Bovidae > Madoqua > Madoqua kirkii. The sequence goes on from SJYC01121716.1 coordinate 47,907, forward strand.
ACAAGGGGAGTCCTATGGGGAGAAAACAGCCCTGCCACTAGTCGGATTAAAATACATTGTAAGTTTTCCAATTACATATTTCAATTACTCTGTGAATGTTAATTGCAACAGTACAACTGTGAGCTGGCAGGAAACCAGAACCGACAGCTTCCCCCGCAACTGGCCACAGGTTCCCCAGCCCCAGAACACACAAGGGTACCCCAGGACTCCTCTCGGGCTCCGGGCAGTTAAGGAATTCCCGCCGTGCCCTCAGTCCCCAGTGTGTGGCTTGGTGCTCCTGCAACTGCCCATCTGCCCCCATAGCAGGGTGCCAGACCTTTACACGTACTGTTTCCTCTACTTGGAACCACCTCCTGGGTCTCACCCTTTTCTGTCTTGTGGTTAAAATCCTTTGAGGCTCAGCTCAAGTTTCCCCTGCTCAGGGTGGCCTCTGAGGACACAGAACGGATGCCCCTGCAAAGCCTGTGCTCACTACCCATATCTATCCTCAGCTCCCTCTCCTGGACTTAGGCACTGACCTTGCCAACCAGCTCCACCTTGCCAACCAGGTTCTGGCCTGATCTGTAGCCTTGAGCCACGAACCCGAACCCCAGACCCAGGCTTGCCAGCCACTCGTGTAGTGAAAGGGCTTCCCAGGTGGCACTAGTGGTAAAGAATCCACCTGCTGATGCAGGAGACTTAAGAGATGCAGCTTCATTCCTTGGTTTCTGGAAGATCCCTTGGAGAAGGGAATGGCTACCCACTGCAGTAGTCTTGCCTGGAGAATCCCATGGACAGAGGAGCCTGGCGGGCTGCAGTCCATGGGGTAGCAGAGAGCCAGACATGACTGAGCGTCTGAGCACAGCAGCAGCATGGAGGGAAATCCTGACCACTGCTGGGACCAGAGGTCCTAATAAAAGCCTGCGGCCTCACTTGCCTCCGACTGGCTCCCGTGAGACCCAGCCCATGGCTGGAAAAACTGAGTACCCGTCTGGGAGCCCTGCCCAGTGCCGTCAATGACCTGGTAACTCTTGAGAAAAGACAAGCCCTCCCGTCCAGTCCCCTCAGTCTCCAGTCCCATCACACTCTTCCACTTTCAGTCTCTTGTTCCAGTTGTTCATCTCAAATCTCAGAAGATGCCTGGACCAGGACTGTGGCAACCTTTAGTGGGAGCTCAGGTGGGGAGTCCTGAAGAGCTGGGTTGCTTCATTTCCCCGAGTTTCAGTTTTCTCATCTGTACAATGGGAGTCAGTGAAAGTGAAGTCGCTCAATTGTGTCCGACTCTTTGCGACACCATGGACTGTAGCCTATTGGGCTCCTCAGTTCATAAAATTTTCCAGGCAAGAATACTGGAGTGGGTTGCCATATCCCTCTCTACGGGATCTTCCTGACCCAGGGACTGAACCCAGGTCTCCTGCATTTCGGGCAGATACTTGACCGTCTGAGCCACCAGGGAAGTCCACAATGGGAGTCAACAGAGCACCTGTTTATGATAATAGGGCTGTTCTGAGGGTTCAGTGAGCAGTGTGTTTATAGGACCCAGCCAAGTGCAAGGCAGGATGCCCAGGGAATATTAGTTTTTATTGTCTGTTATTGGCCTGCTAAATCCAATCTGTTTGGGAGCATTTCCTAGAAAGTAGGTTCCAGGCTACAGTCAGCAGGAGTCTTTTGGGGACTCTGAATCATGACCTTCAAGTGGCCCTCAGGGCCATTAATGCGGATCACAGACATCAGGCAAATAGAAGTTAGCTGGCTCAGGACACCGGAGGCCTGGCTCTGGTGAGACAGGAACAGGTGACCCCCTCCCCCAAATCAGAACATCCCTGTGTGTCCCAGACTCAAGGAACCAGTGCACGTACCTCTCTGCCCACCTACTAAGTGTTAACCTCTGTTGCACATGCCAGGCACTGGGCAGGTGGCTGGGATTCAGTGGTGAGCAAAACCAGATGTGGTTCCTGCCCTCTGAGAGCTTATAGGCTATGGAGAGAGATACAGAAACGAGCCTGGCCCCTCTGGATAGGGCAGTTACAGGGTGAGGCGCCCCACTGAGAGGGTAAAGGAAGATAGCTACAGGATGAGAAGGAATCAGCCGAAGTCCAGATCAGGCACACAGCCTGTGCACAGACCTGGGGGTGGGAATAGGACACAGAGAGCCTAACAGGAGGCAGGCTGCCTGGCCGGGATGCGGTGGTGCGGAGAAGCTGAGGGGGTAGGGGAAGCTCTCAAAAGAGGGTGGCTTTTACAATTTGCAATGGACAGCTGCTTATTAAACATCTCCATGGCCCTGGGTAGGGCTTGGTTTGTTCCAGGCTCTGTGCTGGTCCCTGCCCTCGGGGAGCCTCCACCTGTTGGGATATGTCTTGTGTCCTTTGGGGCTGGGGACTTTGTGCAGCCACATTTCAGGAGCAATTTTCAGAGCAGGTGACAGATGACTTTCACACCTCATTTTCACCCACCTGGCACAGTACACCTTTTTCATGGCATGGACCTTGGCTGGGAGTTTGAGATGCCTGTAGTAACTTGGCTTATGAATATTCATGCCTGGGCTTGGAATACAGAGCGCTGAGCTAACTGCAGCTGGGTAAGTGGGCTAGACTGAGCCTATGGCTTGAGACTTCAAGCCCTTCCTCTCCTTGCCCACCTGCCACTTTCCACCCCAGCCAGCTTAAGTAATGTGGCTTCCAGAAGCTAGAGGACACTGAAATGATTGGCCAAGGTCAGAGCAGGTAGCTGAATGCAGGCCTGGAGGGCGCTGCACGTTGATACGACCCCCTGAACTCAAGAGAGTGCCCTGCATCGGTGTCCCTGGACTGCGTGGCAGAGAACAACAACACCGTGTAAATTTACTCTCTCATAGTTCAGGAGGCCAGAAGTCTGAAATCAAGGTGTGGAAGGGCCGTGCTCCCCCTAAACATTCTGGGAGAGAACGCTTCCTTGTCTCTTGCAACGTCTTGGGCTCCCGGCGATCCATGGCTTGTAGCAGCACAGCTGCTGTCTCGGCCTGAATCTGCCTCCTGCCTCCATTTCCGCATAACCTTCTCTTTGTTGCTTTGTGTCTTTTCCTCTTCTTGACTGTCTGAGCCACCAGGGAAGCCCTATAATGACACCAGACATTGGATTTAGGACCTACCCTAAATCTAGGGCGATTTTATCCTGAGATCCTTAAATAATTACATCTGCGAAGATCCTACCTTTCTTTTGATAAAGTTATATCCCGAGGTTCTGATGGGCCTGAATTTGAGGACACTATTCAACCCAGCAGGGCCCATAAAGAGTAGGCCCTGGCAGGGAGCTGGCGTTGCTGTCTTGGCCCTTGCAGATGCGTGCCCTGTGTACCTCTGCATCCCAACCACTCCTGTGCTCTGTGACTCTCGTCACCATGTTCTTATGTTCCATTTGTGTCCATTCAAGGAACCCCTGGGCTTTCCAGGATCTTTGTGCACTAGCCAGCCCAGGCTCAGCCCGCACCTCCTCCTAGGCACATGGGAGCCAAGCTTGGTGACAGTCTAGGATGCTGGAAATCAGAGAATGCACAGTCAGCTCTAGAGAACTTCTCTGCAGAAACTGACCTCCATCTACACAGAAACCCCACATCACAGCTACACTCAGATTACAGCCACACAGGATGAGTGGGTTGTCCAGGGCTAAGGAGAGACTCCACTGCCTGAACATTGGACAGGTATACAGCTGCTTCTTCAAGAAATGATGTCCAGGAACCCCACCCCAGCCTGGGAGACCAGGGGCCTGAATTTTAGAGCCAGCAAGGCCATTAGCACCCTGGATACCTGAGGCTCCCTTGGTTACGTGTCCACAGGAGGAGCAGGGGACCAGATGGCTTCAAGGGCCCTTCCCTCCCTGGTGTCCTGAGTGGGAAATACAGACATGTGCCTGTTTAACTGCCTGTGAGTGGTTGGAGTTTTTGAGGTGAAAGTGACGTGCAGGCCTTTCAGAGGTCCCCTCATGAAGGCTGCCCTCTTGCAGCATGTCTTTCTGAGCCCAGCACCTGGTACTCAATCTTCCACTATGAATTTCCTCCCACCTCTCATGTTCCTTGAGGGGCTCCTAACATACCTCTGCTGGGATGGCCTCCCAGGGCAGGCAGGGGAACTGATCCTGGCTCCCTTAGACTGAAAGGAGGTGGTGGTCATCATTACACCGCATCTGAGTCATGACAGAGCAGGAGGCGTAAGCTGGTGACAGCCCTGATGAAATGTAGGAAAGAAAGTTTTGACAGAGGCAGAGCCCCCTGGAACACCTGAGAACAGAAGGCTGTCCATGTAGGGAGGTGTGAGGATGAGAGTCAAGCCCACGCCTGGGTCATGGCAGAAGTCGCGATGAGCCAAGGAGGGCAAGAGCCTCTGCCAGAGTTACATAGGGTCTCACAAGACCCCTTTTGCTCTAAACACACATGCCATGTTGGATCCACAAGCTGCAGGGGAGGCAGGCTTCTAGACAGGGTGTGGGCACCTGGCCCGCCCATGGACTGGCACTTTTTAGCTGGTAGTTGTGGGACCTTACAGTGTTTTGGACATCACTAAACTAGTTGTATCAGCCCAGCTGTTCTTTGCAGAGCCTGTGAGACCAGGTCCCCACAGATGTTCTGGAGGTGCCATGCAAACCCTTTAAGGTCCCTGGAAGAATGGTCCATCTGTGAAGTAGGCATGCCTTCCTGCTATTGGAGGGCTCGTGGTCCAGCGCCCAGATGCTCTCACGCCTCCCCAGGATAACTATTAACCTGCCTTTCTAATACCATAGAGTCATTTTGCCTGTCTTTGAACTTTCCATCGGTGGAATCATATAATATGACCCTTTTGTGTCTATCTGCTTCCTCAGAACTGTGGTTGTGAGACTGACTCACTATTTATTTTCATCAGTAGCAGAGGTCGTTCCTTTGCATTGGTATACAGTGTTCCATAGTGGATATACCTGGCTTGTTTCTGGTTTGGGGCAGTTATACACAGTGTTTCTGTGAACATTCTTTTGCAAGTCTTTGACCTGCATTTTTGTGGGACATGTATCTTGGCAAGACAATTGCCAGTCAAAAGTAACAGGGTCTTGTCTGTTGGCTTTAAATGTGCTCCTATTGTGAGACTAGGGGCTTAGACCACAATGGGGAGTGAGGATAGCCTTTAGCCCCTGAGCACCTGTTCAGGGTCAGCTGATGATACACCTTTGAGAGGTCATAACTGCCACACACACACACACATGTAGTCTTGAGCCCCTGGGTGTTTCTTCAGGCCTTTCCATGTTTTGGGGCCAGGGCCACTCTCCAGGAATCTAGATTATAGGCTGAGGGCTCCCTGGGCCAAGGCAAATGCTGAGGAGCAGCAGCCAGGAGAGGAGCCAGGGCCAGGCAGACCTTTGGGAGCCCTTTAGACAGCACCTACTCAGAGGAACCACCTGCCCCCCCCCTCGCTCCCTCCCTGTCTCCCACCCCCTCTCCACTGGGGGCCTGCATCCAGCCACCACGGCTCCTGCTTGCAGCCAGGTGAGGGGCGGGGCTGTGAACACCCCCCATGGCCCCCAGCCTGGGGGACAAGAGATGCATTTCCCCCCTGGAGTAATATGCAACCCCCACTTAAAGCCGGAGTCTTGTGGTTTCTCTCTGTTGACTTGAATTATGTTTAGTATAACGTTAGTTAAATATGTGTAAACATAAAACTAGGTACACATTCCTTATGTGTAGAGCTCTGTTATAACCATAAAGCTAGAACAAATTTATAAATGAAATAAAAACAAACTGCAAAACCAATAAACTTCAAATTAACAGCATTAATTTAATGGGACAAATGATATTGTTTTCCTAAAACTGAATCAGCACTCACAGCATGATTCTGGGGCAGCCTGCTACAGTTCTGGGAGGTTTTCGGCGACTTCACCACGGGCTGAGGGATGACTCAGATCTCCTTCCACTTTTCTCCATTCAGACCACTTTGAAACCATTCCAACAGTCTCTGGACTTCTCTGGGTCTCTGTTTGTTCATCTGTAAAGTGGAGAGAATAATAGGATTTGTTGTGAGAATTAAGCCAGTTGATGCACAGAGCCAGGCCGACCTGAGTAGACGAGCCCTGCAGCCATACGGGCCTCCGTCTTCGGAAGGCCCCATACGTTCATGCTGTCATTTCGATTGTGTCTACTGTTTGCAACCCCAAGGACTGGAGCCTTCCAGGCTCCTCTGTCCATGAGATTCTCCGGGCGAGAATACTGCAGTGGGTTTCCATGCCCTTCTCCAATCCAGGGATCAAACCTGCATCTCTTTAAGTCTCTTGCATTGGCAGGCAGATTCTTTACCACTAGCGCCACCTGGAAAGCCCTCAGAAGGCTCCATGCTTGGTTTAATGCTCTGCCATCTCCATCTTGAAATTCTTAGTACTTTTTTGAGCAAAGATCCTGCATTTTCATTTTGTACTGGGCCCTGTAGATGATGTAGCAGGACCCCTGCATGGCACAGAGCCAGACAACCAATGGCACTCAATAATGGTTAGCTGCTGCTGCTGGTACCCTGTTCTTATTATGAAGTATAATTCTTCTGTGGTGTTTCCCACCAAAGACAGTTTTATCTTCCTATTATTTAGTAGAGGTTGGTGAGGCCACCTCATGTGGGTAATTGTATTTGACTAATTCTTGGAGCTGGGTGTGTGCTCCAGGGCAAGGACACAGGTTTGTTGATGGGGATATTAGCATCTGTGACCACATGGGCAGGCTGAGCAGGGTGACCCATCAGAGCACTGTGGCTCAGTACCAGAACCCAGGCTCTGCTGACATTCAATCACTTTTATTGTAACTGGTGCAAAATAGGGCCAGGCGGAACACTGCTATTTTCTTGAAACCACTTAAGTAGGTGACCAGAGTTTAAGATAGCAGGTTATAGAATTGAAGACACTCTAACGGATTAGAAGCTCACACAGAGTTGCTAATTTAATTTCCCTTTTTTTATTGCTGTTCTCCTAAAAAAAAAAAAACAACCAGCACAAATAGCCCTTTTCCTAGAGTGAGATATTAATAACCAGGGCCTTCTGCAAGAGCAGGAAAGGGCATGAAGAATTTTTCAAGGTCTCTCTATTTGTCCCTGATTTCTTTGTCAGCTGGCCCAGATAGGGGACAGACCCAGGGGACTAGGACATGGAAGCAGCACTTAGTGGCTATCACCAGACTCAAGTATAATGAAACCCCTGCCCACCAAGAGCACATCTCTGCAAAAGCCCTCCCTCAGGCCCTGGTCTGCCAAAGGAGAAGTTCCACCTTGGCCTCAAAATGCAGGCATATCAATATCCCAAGTGTCCCCATCATGGAGGACTTTGTTCCCCAAGGAAAGTTGGTCTTTCCCTGGAGGACACAGCAGGCTAAGAACTAAAGTTACTCCCTGAGTTTGGTAATCAGGCCTCATGGCCAGTCTCCTGATAGAGAGGCAAGAGGGATCTGCCCACCAGTTGGGGCATCCCATATATGCCCAGGGTCATGCCTGATCAGGCAGGAAGTGGGTGAGGAGAGGAAGTGGACCCTCCCTCCCATCAGTGTCTCCGTTAGCACTGGAGTAATTTTCCTCCTTCCACCACCTGAAACCTGAATTTCCCTTTGGCCCCCCAAAGGCCTAGGGACAAGGAAAGATAGAATCTTTGCAGCTGCTTCTTCCCACCAGTGATCCCTTCCCCAGGCCTGCTGGGTTCCTGCAACCTCAGGGTCAGACAAGCCTCAGAGGTCATCAGTGGCCAGTGAGCCCTGTTTTGTACCACTGTGGGAGCTTCACCAACTTCTGCAGTCAGATCCCGAGGGCCCCAAGCAGCTCCTCCCTCAATCCACAGGAGCCACAGACACAGGGGAGTCACAGCCAAGCTGCAGAGGGGGCCCTGCCTGAGGCCTCTGGAGCCTTATGGTAGACACTGGTTCCATGTGGACACTGAACCCCTGAAATGAGGCTCACCCAGAGTGAGATGTGCATACCAGATTTTGAAGCCTTGCATGGGAAAAGAACATAAAATAGCTCATTAACTAACTTTTGCATTGACTACATGCTGAAATGATGTTTTGGATATATTGATTTAAAGAATATTAAGTAAATCAGTAGCCACTGTTTATTTTTGCTTTAGGTGGCTGCTAGACCATTTAAATCTGCTAGGCGGCTGGCACTGCATTACATTCCCACTAGACAGCACTGCTCTTAGAGGGGCCAGAGGAAATATCTCAGAGGTCAACCAGGAAGGTCATATTCTAGAAGAAACATGTTCCCAGCAGACCCAAGCAGGCAATTTCCTGAACCCTGCCCACGAAGGCCTCCTGCACTTGCTCCTGGAGTGAGGCAGTGCTGGTGGGAACTCCAGCCAAGGGGCCCTCAGAGCGCAAACTCTGAGGCTGTGCTATTACAAATATGATCAGGACCAGAAAGTCACAGTGGGTTTTCAGGGGTCACCCAGCAGTAACAGGTGGTCCAAGTGTCCATAGTCTCTTCTGAGGCTTAGAAAAAACTTTATTGGAATAATCACAGATCTGCTGCCATGGTGGTGCCCCAGACACTCACTGTTCCCGGTATCTCCCTCAGTGCTAACGCAGCACAGTCGTTTGCAGAATAATAAATCGGCAGAGTTGTTATTTCTTTAAAATGCAGACATATCTGGGGTATCCGCTTAAGGATGCACATGGAATAAATTACTTTTGGATGACACTTTTTAATTGAATTGAACTAACAGCTTAGTAATATGTTGCAATAAGAAGAATATTAGGATGATTAAAAGATATGAAAACTCTTGTGAAATTAAATGATTAAACAGAATGCTGAGTAAATGAACAAGCCTGTGTATATTAATCAGCTGTGGGCCTCAGCAAATGGCCGCGTAACTAAACGCGTGTTACGGACTTCAGCACGCGTGAGTTCCCAGGCTCTCTGGGCCAGCTCTCCATCACACGCTCCTTACTGCCACTTGGCCAAGCTGCTTTCCCGTGGATAAACAACATGTTAGTCATTTAGTGAGTGTGTTAGGCGGTGAGAGCTCTGGCTTCTTGGCAGGCTTGCATTTCTCCAGTTGCAGACTTCGAGGAATGGCCACGTCGTTCATTTTCTGTCTTGTCTTTTAACTAAATGAAACCTTAAAAGGATGAATTTTATTAGAATTCTGGCTTCGGTTCTGGTCAGGGGCAATGACCTTTTTTGGAGATGTCACTGTTTCCTGTTAAACCTGTCACCTTCATGTGCTTGATTTCATTTCTGCAGAACTGTTAGCTGGGTAGAGAGGAACCAGGAACAGAGGCTGGAAATGTCACACTAGGGAAAAGTGCTGATTCCCAGGGCTGATGCTGGCTGCCCTGGGGTGGAGGGGGAGCAAAGATCTCTGGGGTGGGGCAGGGCATGTCCCAGGAGATCCATTGCCCACCCTCAGCCAGCACCTCTCAGGTGCCTTTTGTGTGACCTAGAAAACTGATTAACTTCCTTTCTTGGTTCATCCCCCGCCTGCCTAGAGATTACACAGGTAATTTCTGATCGCATAAATCTTTCATGCCCAAGTCGCACTTGTAATTAGCTGCATAAAAATTCGGTTACGACTCAGACAGTTATTAGGAAACATGAAAACAGTGAAAAGTTTGGTTTTGCTCGCTAATAAAAACTCTCAAGGTCCCTGTTACAGAGAACAGAAGGGACATGGTATCTCATTAAGGGTAATATTCAGCTCAGCAGAGAACTTCACTTGCTAGACTTGATTCTGAATATAGTTTAAAAAAATAAAAGCCCCAGCCACTGCCAGCAGGCCTGTGCTCACCCTCTCCCTGCACTGACGTGGTGGCCTCGCCAAGTCACCTTCCCTCACCAGGGCTAAGAGCCTCGTGCTTCCTAAACCAATGCAGCAAAAAGCCCAGCAGAGGCATCTTCTCAAATGAAAATACATTCCCCAAACCAAAGTGCTGACCCAACCAGTTTTGCGGCACATCACGTTGGAAAATAATACAGTGAATTCCATTAAGCCAGTGGTTCCTAAGGAACAAGTCAGCTCTCTGAAAGTTCCAGATAAAACACTGCAATTGTCTCAGTGGTCTAGTGTAATGACTACCAGGGGGACTGGATTCATCTTCCCCAATTGGGCAAATTCAGAGCCATAGAAAGGAATTGCATTCCCGTAATTACCCAGGAGACAGAAGCTCCTCAAGGCAAGGCTTGGCAGGCTTTCCTCCCCTCTGCAGACAATGACCCTCACTCTAGCCCAGCTTAGGCCTGGAAGCTGGGCTTACGAAGAAGCACTAGCTAGAATCCAAGTTAGAATATAAGATGCCCCTCAGAGAGCCAAGGGGTTAAACTCCAAGGATGAGCCTAAATTTTTCCAGAGCAGACTAATCCTGCTGACCCATGCTCATTATGAGTTATTAAACTCACCCTTTCCAGATGGACCATGCCTTCTTAACCCTTTTATTGTTGCTCAGCCTCTAAGTCATGTTCCCACTCTTTGCAACTCCATGAACTGCAACATGCCAGGCTTCCCTGTCTGCCACTATCTCCCAGAGTTTGCTCAAACTCATGTCCATTGATTTGGTGATGCCATCCAACCATCTCATTCTCTGTCATCCCCTTCTCCTCCTGCCTTCAATCTTTCTCAACATCAGGATCCTTTTCAACGAGTCAGCTTTTCACATCAGGTGACCAAAGTATTGGAGCTTCAGCTTCAACATCAGTTCTTCCAATGAATGAATATTCAGGATTGACTTCCTTTAGGATTGACTGGTTTGATCTCCTTGCTATCCAATGACTCTCAAGAGTCTTCTCCTGCAGCAATTCAAGGGGACTGGGCTTTTGGTAATTTAGGGTATTTTATTATGCTGCCAGGTTGGGAAATGCAGTCTGGGGGTCGCCTATGCCTCATGGAATCCCAGCACCCATGTTGTCACCTGTAGTGAAGTCATACCCTCAACTCAGCAGATATCATTCCTTACTTTTCTCCAGGGCAGAAAACATTAATTTGTCAAAACTCTGAAAGCCACAGGCTGGAGCCAACAAGGAAAAGAGCAATCAAGACTTTGTCATCAGAGGAGGCAGACGGCCCCAGTGTCCTATCAAATTTAGTCCGGAATGTATTTTGCCATTATCGTAACTATGCCCTTCAGCTGCCACACCGGTTCAGGAAGGGAGTGCTGATACATTCTGTGGCACAGTCTCTTTATGGGGAGGATGGGGCCCCAGTGCCTCTTGACAGAGAGAGAATAATAGCATAATGCAACAGAACATTTTTGAAATGCTAATGCACGCTCCCCGCAACTTAATTTTATTTTTTTCTTATTGGCTTTTTTATATGACATTTCACAGTCCTGTAGCCTCAATAGCTAGATCGGCATCATAAAAATGACAACACAGTGATTTAAGGTGGAGAGTCCATCATAGCGAAATGGAGGGTGTGCTTTTAAAGTATCAGTTTAGCACCTCTTACCTGGGGTCAATGTTCATTTTCAATACATCATTAAAGCATCCTGTTAAATCACTCAGAGAGTGGCCATGCTCATCTTCCCCATCGCCACGCTGGATTAGGGAGATAATGAAGTGGCATCCTACAGAAAAGGCCATGTTAGCACCCATGTTCTGTGGAATTAGGGGCTACCACGGAAGGGTGACATGAATTAAAGACTTGAAAAGGGATGGAAAGAGAGAAGATAGCCAGATATGTGGCCATTTAGGTTTCCATTCAGAAGTTGGTAATGAATGACCGATGGCATCAAATGCAGCCTCCTGTCTCCATCTTTATAAGCACAGTGTTCGCCAAACCAGTAACCTTAAAAGTTCAAGCTGCAGTCAACTCCGTAGCTTATAACCCAAGAAGATAAGAGAAGACACGCTACCATGCCCTGTAGAACTCTATAGATCCAAAAGTCAGCTCAAAGTCAAGTGCATTAACAGGTCCAGCAAACCTTAGATGTAGCAAAGCAAAGCCCTCACCTCTGGCAAGGGCTTGGACCAGAGCATCAGGCTGATTGAAAACTCCCAGAGCATGAATTCCTGAGAACTTCAAGGCCAACTGCTCCCATCTAGTCTTTGTGAGACCCTAAAACAGTGATGCTCCCAAGGGCTTTCTTTCATATTCTTCAAATCCCAAAACCCAGTCCCAAAACCTTACCCTCAGACCCAAGCCCCAAGAAAAACTTCCATTGACAAATTGGTGGGACCCATCCAGGCTTTTTTTAGTGTGTGTACAAATACCCACACAGGTATTTTTGTGACCTAGGATTAGACTTTACACATTGTTTTACAATTTGCTTTTCTCACTTAAAAACTGTATCAAGTCAGTACAAATAGATTTACCTGGATCTTTAAATAGCTGTATAATATTCTGTTTGGGGCTGAAACGTATATTTAGCCAGTGCCCTGGTGATGAGCATCAGGATGTTCTTAGTTTTTTATTATCACAAAGTCAGCATCATTGGTCAAAGGCATCTTTGCACATAAATACAGCATCACATCAACTCACAGAGGTTTCTGGAGGAGCCTGATTTTGCAGACTCCTGCCAACCCCTCCAAAAGTGATGCACTCTCATCTTGGTATCTTTTGGTTTCCAAAGTTAAGGAGATTAAACAGCTCACTCTCTCCTCCTTATCTGGAATGAGAAGGAAGTCAGCTGAGATTTGCACTCGGAGTTTGCTCCTGAGAAGCTGGTCTACAAAAACAAATGAACTGTGCCTCCAACACCTCCAGATTGACCTCCCACAGCCTCAGAAGTCTGAATGTCTTCAGCCATCCAGGAACTCATATACATCAGCCCAGCTTCTCAAACCAACTCCCATAGCAGGTGGTGGTAGCTTACAGACTCTTCCCCACTAAAAAGCAACAGCACAGAAAGTGAAATAGTTGGAGCTCTGGGTGTTGCCATGAAACTGTCCACTGGTGAGAAAGCACAGCTTTGACCAGCTCTGCATTTAAAAACCCAAAGTCATCTGCACTGTAGCCTGGTGACCTCAGCTCAGGCCACAGTAGATGTAGCTCCTGGGAGGAGGGACTCCAGCCTCTGTTCCTGGTGAGCAGTGCTCCTTCTAAGGCCTGCTGGGTGTATTTATCCTGAGTCATCCTTATCTTCTGATTACCAACCTGGATGCCTCTAGCATCTAGGTTTCCAAAGAGAAACCCTCTTAAAGCTTGAGTGAGTGAATGAAAGTCACTTGGTCATGTCTGACTCTTTGCAACCCCATGGATTACGCAGTCTGTGGAATTCCCCAGGCCATAGTACTGGAATGGGTAGCCTTTCCCTTCTCCAAGGGATCTTCCCAACCCAGGGATCAAACCCAGGTCTCCTGCATTGCAGGCAGATTCTTTTCCAGCTGAGCCACAAGGGAAGCCCAAGAATACTGGAGTGGGTTGCCATTTTCTTCTCCAGCAGATCTTCTGTACCCTGAACTGAATTAGGGTCCCCTGTGTGGCAGGCAGATTCTTTACCAACTAAGCTATCAGGGAAATCCCTAAAATTATGATCAGCTGGACTTTTCAGAAATTACTGTATATTGGTTACAATTTTATTTAAGCCCATTTAACCAGTGTGGGCTTTTTTTCTTTTCTTTCTTTAAATGCAAAATTTCTCACTTTCAACCCAAGAACTGGTGTTAGTGAGAGCAAATTCCTCCCAAGTTGCTGGCAGACACAGCACATCAATGATACTGTTCTTTTCTGCTGAGCCTGGATGGAGCCCAGACTCCTTCTCAACGCAGCCAATAAGAACTGGTACAGACACTGAACCACCAGCCATCCCTGCCGCCACAGGCGCAGGAGGCCAGCCGAGAAGTGAGGTGTGATGCTGGCACCCCAGCATCAAACCAACACCTGCAGTGCCCAGATTACACACACTTACTTTTTTAGCTTAAAAACTCTTATTTTTTTTCATATAATTTAACTTTTAAATTAAAAACAGAAATTTAGAAGACTGATTTAGGGTGGCCAACTTTTCATTTGGCCAAGTAACAATAAGTAGCTTCTACAGTGACCACAGCACCATAAAAATAAGGAAATCAGAAAAGGAAATTATTTCCATAAGTCAGAAAGGAAATAATTCCAGACAGAAGGAATAGGCAGCCTGGCAGTGGTGTCAAGAACATCAGACACACATTTACACCGCTTGCTGCCCTCCAGAGAAGACGTCTTCCCTGGGGCAGCACTAGCTCTCAGACCAGAGTCTGGTCTGGTGCCCCATCTAAAGGAGAACATCTGGATGCCAGGTGGACTCCCCAACTCTGTGCAGGTGCCGGCACTGGGCCCTCACAGCATCACCGCACCCAGATTGGGCCTGACATCGCCCTCTGCTGGTTTGACTGGTGGAAGGGAAGACCTCCCCATCTTTCTTGGTGGAAATGCCTGGCTTCTCAGCCATGTCAATCCTCATCAGCTTGGAGGACAGTGCCACCTAGGGGCAAGGAGCCACCGAGGGAGCAGGTGGGCCAGCCAGTGAGTTAGAAGGACCTAGCAACGTAACCTTCACACCCATCAGGAGAGCTCCTAGATCCTGTTGCTGTTCAGTCTCTAAGTCGTGTCTGAGTCTTTGTGACTCCATGGACTGTAGCAGGCCAGGCTTCCCTGTCCTTCACCATTTCCCAGAGTTTGCTCAAGCTCATGTCCATTGAGTTGGTGATGCCATCCAACCATCTCATCCTCTGCCACCCTCTTCTTTTGCTTTCAATCTCTCCCAGCATCAGGGTCTTTTCCAATGAGTCAGTTCTTCACATCAGGTGGCCAAATATTGGAACTTCAGCATCAGTCCTTCTAATGAGTATTCAGGGTTGATTTTCCTTAGGGTTGACTTATTTAAACTCTTTACTGTCCAAGGGACTCTCAAGAGTCTTCTCCAACACCACAATTTGAAAGCATCAGTTCTTCAGCCCTTAGCCTCCTTTATGGTCCAACTTTCACATCAGTACATGACTACTAGAAAGACAGTTTAGCTTTGACTACACAGACCTTTGTCAGCAAAGTCATGTCTCTGCTTTTTAATACACTAAGTTTGTCATAGCCTTCCTTCCAAGAAGCATTTTGTAATTTCATGGCTGCAGTCACCATCCACAGTGATTTTGGAGCCTAAGAAGAGAAAATCTGTCACTGTTTCCACTTTTCCCCTTCTATTTGCCGTGAAGTAATGGGCCCAGATGCCAAGATCTTAGTTTTATGAATGTTGAATTTTAAGCCAGCTTTTTTACTCTTCTCTTTCACCCTCATCAAGAGGCCCTTTAGTTCCTCTCCATTTTCTGCCGTTAGAGTGGTGTCATCTGCATGGCTGAGACTGTTGGCATTTCTCCCAGCTGTCTTGATTCCAGCTTGCTACCTGCTCCGTGGCCACATCTGAACCCAGCCCCCAGTATCTTGTTAGACGGTAAGGTGCCTGAGCCAGTTCTCTCCTCTTCCGCCTTCCCTAGTTTCTTTTCTTTCACCCCTTCCGTCCCTCACCCTTCCCAAGAGGATCTGTCAAATCAAAATCACCCAAGTTCTTCCTTCTCATACCGTTACCAGCTCCCAGGAGAGTGGTCCTGAGAAACAGGGTTATGGAGACTCCAGGCGGATAGGCCAGTGCAAGCACGGGGGTCCACCCTGCCCAGCTGGCAGCCCAGACCCTCCACCTCTCTGACTTGTGCATTCTCAGTACCCTCCAAGTATGTGGTGGGGAGTCACGTGCTTACTCCTAGCTGGTTCCTACAGGCATGAGCAGGGTCATGACTGTTCTACAGGCTGAGTGCACCCCAGCAGGGCCAGGGTCAAAGGGGAAGCCTGGTCACTGTTCTGGACCAGTGACCCCTGCTACTGCCAGCTGATCATGCCTACTCCACAAGGAGAGGTACCCAGCTCCCAGGAGCAGGGGCAGATGGTGTCCTTTGCTGTCTACTACCAGGGACTCTCCACTTCTTAGTCAGTGAAAGGATGGGCAGAGACAGGCAACTGCTTACCTGCTTCTCATGAAAGACAGAGATTTCCTGGAGCCCTGGCCCTCCAGGCTCCACTGACACCCAGGCCTTTGTTCCACACCCTTCTTGGCTCACTATCTTCTCTCCAAGGTCCGGAGCCAGTGTAAAGGGCGTCTCTGGGAGAGGATGGTGAGGCTGAGGCTGCTAAGCTGACCCTGCCCCAGCCAGGCCAGCCCACCACTCACCAGGCATCTGCCCTCAGCTGCTCCTCAGCCGGGAGAGGGCCAGGCCTCCAGAACCACATACAGTTTAATGGACACCTTTCACTGAAGACTGCCCCACATGTGCAGGAGCTCATTAAACCGCTGTTGTTTCAGGAGAGCTGGAAGCCACCCTATCCATGACTTCCTGGTCCATCTGTAGAGCCACCAGGAGAAAGGAAACTCATCTCGGTTCCCAAGCTCAGAGCTGTAGAAACAACATTCCGCAGCCACACTGGCTGTACCTGCTATGGTTTGTTTACCCCAGGTTTGCATGCAGAGAACCCCCCCTACACACAGTGGACAGATGCTCAGCATTTTGGCCAGTACTAACCAGGCTCACAAAGCCCAGCCCAGAACAAGCAGGAGTGCTGTGGTCACAGGAAGTGGGGCCCTTGAACTTGTCAGCTCTTGAGGCTACCATACTGGGTAGTCACTGTACACTCACCCTTACCCAGAGCCCCATTGTGGGCCTGCTGTGTGTGGGGGCAACAAGACTGGGACTCGCAGGGCTGCTGCCCACCTTTGGGAAGAGTACCTCCTGGCTTGAGTCACTTAACAATCAATCTCCATTGCTTGGTGGGTGTGAAGGGAAAGGGTGCAAGGCAAAATAAGATGCTTGATATGTACCCTAACCTCACGGCTTGGGGTAGTGTGCTCACCTGGTGGCTAAACCTGAGCTCAGCCGTGAACCATCCCTTCTCCTCCTTGACCACAGGGTCAAGGCAGCACCCTCCTCGGTGGCTGTGGCATGAATCTACTCCCATGGCACCCAAGCACAGAGGGCTCAGAAACCAGGGCTGCCTTGCTCCATGCCCCATCATTCCCTACCATCCTCCACAGCCCAGGTGCCCCAGCTCCCTGCCACTCCTAGTCTTCTGTCCCTTTGCACCTTGGTGGCCAGCTTATCCCTCTTCAGTCCCTAAACTTATGTTTCCTGGATTCAGTTGGTGTTTCTTAGGCTGAGCTGAATGCCAGGTCCCATGCAAAGTGCTGAGAGGGCAGCTGAAAAGCAGGCAGGGAGTTCCTGCCACTCCTGACCCTGCCTGCCACTCACCCCTACCTAGTGTGCCCTGCCTGGAGCCCCTTTTCTGCTGATGCCACCTTATTTAGGGTCTGTTCACCTGGTTGCCACAGAACATGGCACCAGATGTGGTATGGTGCACCCTGCAAAGGCCATGTTTCAGCATTAAGTGCAAAGGATGAGGGTGTGGAGGCAGGAGGCCTTTGGAGGCTCTGGCCTGTGGAGATGAGAGTGGACGACAGGTCAAGCTGAAAGGCTTGAGAAGAAGAAGGTGGCCAGTCCTGAGTCCATGGGGCCAAGAGGCTGTAGGAATGAGAAAGGATGGTGAGACAGAGCCTGGGAAGGAGGCTCGGATGGGGAAGACGTGGTGAGGGGAAAGCCAGGCTATGTAGGACAGAGGTCCCTTGGACCTCAGAGCACAGGTCCCTGAGGAGTGCCAGGGGCCTAATGTCTCCGAGTATACTGGCTCCCAGCAGGCACTTGGCCCACAGGGTGTGGCATGAGAGACTGTGTAAACCGGTGGATGGATTTTCACACTGTAACTGCTTTCCAACCATGCCACACTGGCTTGAGCAGGCAGGGCTCGGGTAGGTTCCAAGACCTTAACTCTACTCTCCGGAAGTGCTGTGGGTTAAACAGAAGGAGCCCATGGTCAGTGACTCCTGGTTCTTCCCAAGGACCACTGGGCCGGCCCCTCGTCTGCTGGGGGACGTGATGCGTGGCGTCTATGGAGCTGAGGACAGATGGAGGCCTCCAGGTGTCAGGGTCATTTCCCCAGACCCAGCGTTCCCACAGCACCTGCCCCGGAGAGCTGAGGTGTGCAGAGCTGAGCTGAGAGAAGCAGCCAGGCCGGGACCTGGGAGGTCACACGTTTGACCAGTGTCAGCTTCTAGTTTCTCAGAATCCTTCCCATTTTGATGGGCCGGAGTGGAGATGGGGAGGTGAGGCTAAGGAAGATCATCTTGGCGTGAGCCCTGCTTCCTGAGGGCTTCAGAGAGCCAGGTATTTGTATAAAGCAAGCAGGTGGGGAATAGGAAACTGGGGTCTCCAGGGGTGAAGACAGGCTCTGGGGTACCTGTGCAGTGTGTTTATAGGTGTGATGTTTGTAGAACCCAGATGATCATTTTATTCCAAAGAATTCTGAGGCATTTGAACTTGAACCTGAGCCTCTTGGTACAAAGTGCCGAAGAGAAACTGGGTCTGGGCCCATCCCAGCTTCCTGAAATAGGCTGCATCCCAGGTGAGACCCAAACACATCCCCGCACACCATGTGCAAGAGCCATTTGTCACATGTTGACCTCTGCCCTGGCTGTGCATGTACCCTCTTCCCGCCGACCTCCGGGGCACTGTGACCCCTGCAGCAGCCCAGCCTGTGTGAGATGGTTCTGTTATAACCATAAAGTCATTCAGCGCCACAACCAGGAACAGAACACGTGAGATCAAGATTATCAGTCCCCTTGCCAGGAGCAGTGGTATCACTGCCGCATCCTAGGGCATCCCCTGCCCCTCAAACAGTCTGGCTGAGGGGCTGTAGAGGCAGTGTTTTGGGGGCGGGGGTGCGGCAGGAGTGAGGAATACCGTATTTAACTCTGGTTCCCTTTCTCCGACTTGTTAATTGCTTGAGGTTGAGACCCAGATTCTCTTCTTGAGATTATCATTCTCCCTCTCCCTCCAGCCCCATCAAAATGGGATGCTGAGAAGTACTCAGCAGTGTTCAGAACTACAGAGTGTTGTCCTGCCTCTGTGACTCTGGGCATCGCTTTCCCATCCTCCATGTGGGGACCCAAGACCCAGATGGCCTGCCCTGCAGGGATGCTGGGCAGCCTGCCTGTTGGGCGGGCATGTCGGGTACCTCCTGCCAGCCTGTGAGTCCCTGGTGGGGGAATGACGCCCCTGCATTTAGTCTGGAGGGCTCCTCTCCAAAATTCAGCCTGCCAAGTGCTGTATTTATCAAGTTGCAGAGGCTGGTTTATTTTCACCACTACTCTTGTGATCGTTGGAATTCCTCTGATTTCAAGGGTTTCTGCCCCAAGTACCCTCTCTGGGTCCACACAGGACACATGTGGAGAGTATGTGCAATTTGGCTCAGATTAAAGCAGGAATGGCGGGGGATGTGGCTAAAAATAGGTACTCGTGGGCCTTAAACACCAGGCAGAGGAGTTGGGCTCCCTCCCAAGGCAGCAGGCAAGGAGGAGCCCTGGAGGGGAGCTGCCCATTGGTGGAGAAATTCCCAGAGAAGAAGCTGCTGTGTTGGCCAATAATGAGGTTCTGACCAGAGGTGCCTCGGATGAGTTGAGGAGAAAGGGGTGAACTTGGAGGGGTGCTAGAGCGGTTTGGGGAGATGGGGATTGTAATTGTAATTGTAAAGATGGGGAGAGCTGGATGATATTTTGGCTCATTCATCCCTAAAATGGACTGCTCACTCAGCCAGCCCACAGCCTCCACGTGTGCCTCACAGGACAGGTACTACATTGTCAGATGCTGCCAGAAGCAATTTGCCATGGGTCAAGATGTGGAGATTTCCAAACTGACAGATGGCAGAGGAGTCTTCAGAGAGGAAACAGAGGCATTTTTCTTACCAAGATCTGTCCTTGGACAAAGCATACATTATAGGATTTTCTCTGAAAGATAATTTAAAGAACCTACCTGAGACAAAAGAGAGAGATAAATACCCCAAACAAGAAAAAGAGATTTCTCACATCCCAATACTGTGGTGCCATGCATCATGCCTGACACAGGGAAGGTTTCAGCAAAGCAAATGAGTTGGTTTCTATATCACAACTATGATGACTGTAATGCCCACACTTCTGAGGTCCTCTCTCCCCAGTCACTTTCTCGCATGGAGACCCTCCACCCCAGGAGCAGCAGGGAGTCCAGCAGGCCCAGTGTCAGCAGCAAAGCATGATGCCTGAGCCCCAGGATAAGATTGGCCTCAGCAAGCTGGGATGAGGAACGAAGGGCCTTCTTTAACCCACACAGTGTAACCACCAGGACGTGGGTTAGGCTACACAGGGCCGCGTGCATGCCGGCCCTGCCTAGGAGAGGGTAGTGAGAAGCAGCGCTTTCACTTCGAGGGCTAAGGTTCGGTATTTCTTGGAGGGCTGTACAAGTCACATTATTACTGTTCAGTTCAATGCAGTTCAGTCGCTCAGTCGTGTCTGACTCTTTGCGACCCCAAGAACTGCAGCACGCCAGGCCTCCCTGTCCATCACCAACTCCTGGAGCCCACCCAAACCCATGTCCATTGAGCTGGTGATGCCATCCAACCATCTCATCCTCTGTCGTCGCCTTCTCCTCCTGCCCTCAATCTTTCCCAGCATCAGGGTCTTTTCAGATGAGTCAGGTTTTCGCATCAGGTAGCCAAAGTTAGTACTGTTAGTTGTAGTTAACATAAACCACAGTTCTTCACGGTGCCACTATTGACCTTTGGGGCTAGATTATTCTTTGTTGTGGGGACTCTTGAGTGCATTGTAGGGTATTCAGCAGCATCCCTGACCTGTCCCCTGATGCTAGTGCGAAAATACTCCCTTCCCAAGGAGGACACCTAAAACCATCTCCAGAAATCTCCAGCTGTCTCCTGGGGGTCAGAATCACCCCGTGTTGTGAAGCACAAATACGCACCGCACGGACCTTTCCCCTCATCTCTCACCACTGGGTGCGCTTCCCCATGCCTCCATCTGTACCCAGCCGCTGCCCACCCTGTTAGGAAGCACAGAGCCTCTGCCCTGTCAGGGCCAGGCCTCCACTTATTCTCTAGGGACTTCCTGCTTTCACCCACTCAGAGACTTTCCTTCTAGAATTGTCCCTTCTCTCTTTTGTATCATGAATATCTCCCTCTCCATTCACTCATTCCCACAGGTTTGTTTTTTAAGCTGTTGTGTTTGCAAGCCAGGTTTCCACCCACCACTCCATTTCTCTGCTCTCTCTTTTAATGAGCTCTTCCTCTCCATATCCTATCCTCTCTCAGCCTATTCCAAAGATGACTTCATTCTCCATTGCCCTAATGAAACCCTAGAGGTTCCAAACATTGAGTTCCTGAGTGTCTTCCACGTTGCCAAGCCCATGACCTCAGGCCCAGCCTAACTGGAGCACTGGACACAGGTGACCTCCTCTCTTCCTCACACTCCTGTCCAGGCTCATTGTGACTTCTCCACATCCTCCCACCCCTAAACTTCTGTGGGGACCAGGACTCGGTTCTCAGACGTCTCCCCTCACTTCATACACTCCCTGGTGATCTCACTGGGCCCTATAGTTTTAAATGTCACAGAGCATTGATGAATTCTGAATTGGTTTCCCTGGCATGGACCATTTTTCTTACCAAGGCATTTTTCTTACCAAGATCTTTCCTTGGACATACAGGGAGGTACCTCTATTTCAGATACCTGAGCCCACTGCCTACCTCTCAGTCCACCTACTGTGGGAAAAACAGAATCTGAATTTTACCAAAAACGTCTGCCCTTTCTTCCTCAGCCTTTCAGTAAATGGATCCAACCCCTATCCAGTTTATCTGACCAAAATATATAATATTCATGCTTGATTATTTCCTTTCTCCCCATCCCCTCATTCAGTCAATCAACACATCCATTGACCCTGCCTCCAACAGTTGTCCCAAATCAGCCTGGCTTCTAACAGCTCTCGTCACTTCCTCTGCTGCCTGCTCTGTCCACCCTTCCTGGAACCCCCAGCAGGCCACCCCAGCACTGTGCACCCCTTTTAGACAGAGCTTCGGTCAGCCCACCTCCTCCCATAGCCACGTGCCCACCCAAGCCAGTCGTGGTGGTTCTCTCCAGGGGTTGCTCTGGGGTAAGCACGTGATGCAAATCTGGCCAAGGAAACCTGAGGGGAAGGCAAGGCGGAAACTGAGGGGAAGTCAAAGTGGAAACCTGAGGGGGAGTCAAGGTGGAAACCTGAGGGGAGGTCAAGGTGGAAACTGAGGGGAAGTCAAAGTGGAAACCTGAGGGGGAGTCAAGGTGGAAACCTGAGGGGAGGTCAAGGTGGAAACTGAGGGGAAGTCAAGGTGGAAACTGAGGGGAAGTCAAGGCATGAAGGCTTTGGGAGAGGCTTCCTTGTTCCCACAGCTCAAGCACAAGGGAGTCCCTTCTCTCATGCTCCAATGCAGCACCTAAAGCTGTGCCACACAGCCACAGGCTGAGGGCTCTGGGGCAGGTAGGGTAGGGCCTGAACACTCCATGCCATCTTGGGACCATGGGATGAACCTACCAGGAAACTCCCCCAAGGGCCTTCTCACTGTGTCAATAGTAGCTTTTCCTTACTAGGCAGCCCCATTCCCAATTGGGGTTTCTTGTTAATGCTGCGGAAAATATCTCAACCAATGTACAGATGGTCTTTAAAAGTATAAATCAGATCATTTTACTGCCTGGCTTAAAGTCCCCCACTGACTTCTCATGGAATAAAACATCAGCTTCTCACCATCATCATGGGGCCCTGCCAGCCCAGCTCCTGACATCTCCAGTCTCACCTCTGACCACTGCCCCCAGAGGCCCCCTCCCTCAGTCCGTTCTGCTCATTCCTGGCTTATGCCCATAGCATCACCAACTGGTGAGGGAAAGGTCCTTCAAATTCAACCCTGACCCCTCTCTGCCAAGACCCAAGCCAGCCTATCAGGGCCAACACCTCACACTGACCTCCTCTCCTTCCAACATTTGGACTCAGCTGAGCTCTCTGCCATGTTAATAAATGCTCAGTGACCGAAACTACAGAAGCAGAGGGAGGACACAGAGGGAGAACATAGTTTGGACATAGCTCACCCTTCCCTGGTGGGTCAGGGTCCTTGGGGACCATGCTGGAAAGGATAGAGCAATGTTTTCCCTTAAGACTGAAGTTGGCAGGAACTCCATGGGCCCTGGGAGAAGCAGAGCCCACCACAAGGCTCAGGAACCCTTCCTCAGGAGTTCATCCGAGCTGTGGTGCATTCCAAAAGTTGGGATTGAGACAAAAAACAAATACACCTTTATAGAAGCTGTTTCCAAAATGGCCTGCTGATGCCTGTTTACAAAATGCAGCGATGACTTAGCATCCTCAGGAGACTGGATAATTAAACAGAAAACAAGCTGTATTTATTCATGTCTTGCGAGACCCGATAGCTTCTCCCCTTTGCACACATGAAGCCCAGTCCCCGCTCAGAGAGGACATGGCCTGGGCTGCAGGGTGGAGGTAAAGAGGAAGACTCATCAGGGACAGGCTCCCCGTCTGGCTTTTGCTGCTTGGACACATTCCAGCCCTGTACAATAGAGGACTGTGTTTGTCCCTCTTCCTCAGCTGAGGCTATGGCACAAAAGTGCCACAGTTTAGAAATCCTCTCCTCATCTTATTCACTAAAGAGGACAAGGACATGCTTGTAATCTACATTTCAGATCACACGTCTTGAGAAGGCTTAGCGACTGTCAGTCAAGACAGAGGTGACACCTCATGTCTGTGTGTGGGTCCCTGGACCTCCACTCCCAGCTCACCTCATCGCAGGGAATGGCACTGTAGTATGCAAGAGGATGAAGCCAGGGGCACAGGAGGAAGTCATCCTGAACACCTTTCCCTTGCCCCGTTCACAGTTTCCAAGCCCCAGACCTTCCTCTTCTCCCCATCTCCATAATCATCACCTGTCGCCCGTGAACCCCTGCCTCAGCCTCTTGGATGGTCTTGGTGCATCCTCTCTTCTCTCCCAGTGGTCCATTATTCCCACAGCAGCCACAGTGATCCTTTTAGCATGCAAATGAGATCACAGCCCTTCTTGACCCAAAACCCTTCCCATCACTTTCCATTGCTTTAAATTAAAACTATTACATCTTCCCTTTAAGGAACCATGGCTCTGCCTGTTTCCCCTGGCCACCTTCCGCCTCTCTGCATCTGTACCACGCACACCTGCCTGTTCCCTGCACTTTGGCCACGCTCGCCTTCTTCAGTTCTCAGAGCATGCTAAGCCCCATCCAACTTCAGGGCCTTTGCACAAGCTTTCTCTGACTAAAACGTCCTCCCCCTCATTCTTGGCCTGGTTTCTTCTAATTTCATAGATTTCTACTTAAATATCTCCTACTCAGAAGTCTTCCACCACTACTCGCCAGGTGCATCTTTTTCTTCATCTCTATATATTTGGGGGGGCTTCCCAGGTAGCTCGGCTGGTAAAGAATCCACCTGCAATGCAGGAGACCCGGGTTTGATTCCTGGATTGGGAAGTTCCCTTGGAGAAGGGATAGTCTACCAACTCCAGTATTCTTGGGCTTCCTTGGTGGCTCAGATGGTAAAAAAAAAATCTGCCTGCAAGGTGGAAAACCTGGGTTCAATCCCTGGGTTGGGAAGATCCCCCGGAGGAGTACATGGCAACCCACTCCAGTATTCTTGCCTGAAGAATCCCCATGGACAGAGGAGCCTGGTCGGCTACAGTCCATGGGGTTGCAAAGAGTTAGATGTGACTGAGTGACTAAGCACAGAACACCACATACCATTTTTAACTTGAAGTATAATTGATTTATCATGTTGTTGTATTAATTTCTGCAGTACAACAAAGTGATTCCATTTTACATATGTGATGTCATACAATATTTGTCTTCGTTTTTCTGACGTTCTTCACTTAATATCAGGCTTCCCTGGTGGCTCAGAGATTAAAGCGTCTGCCTGGAATGCAGGAGACCCGGGTTCAGCCCCTGGGTCAGGAAGATCCCCTGGAGAAGGAAACGGCAACCCACTCCAGTACTCTTGCTTGGAGAATCCCATGGAGAGAGGAGCCTGGTAGGCTACAGTCCATGGGGTCACAAAGAGTCAGACACAACTGAGCGACTTCACTTTCACTTTTTCACTTAATATGATCATCTCTGGTTTCATCCATGTTGTTGCAAGTGGCATTATTTTGTTTTCTTTTTTACAGCTGAGTAGTATTCCATTGTATATATTTACCACCACATCTTCACTATCATTCATCGGTCAGTAGACAGGTTGTTTCCATGTCTTGTCTGTTGTGAATAAGTGCTGTTGTGAACATGGCACTGCATGTGTCTTTTTGAATTATAGTTTTTCTGGGAATATGCCCAGAATGGGATTTCTGGATCATATGGTAATTCTATTTTTCATTGTCTGAAGAACTGCCATACTGTTTTCCACAGTGAATGCACCAACTTACATTCCCACAGTGTAGAAGGGTTCCCTTTTTCTCCACCCTCTCTCCAGCATGTGATTTGTAGACTTTGATGATGGTCATTCTGAGCAGTGTGCGGTGGTGATACCTCACTTTAGTTTTGATCTGCACTTCTCTAGTGGTGAAGCTGAGCATCTTATCCTGCGCCTCTTGGCCACCTGCATGTCTTCCCTGGAGAAGTGTCTGCTAAGGTCTTCTGTCCATTTTTCGATTGGGTTATTTGATTTTTGTTGTTGAGTTATGTGAGCTATTTGTATATTTTGGAATATACTAACCCTTGTCACTCACATCATTTGCAAATATTTTCTTCCATTCTGTGCATTGTCTTTTCATTTTGGTCATGGACCCCTTTGCTATTCAAAAGCTTTTAAGTTTGATGAGGTCCCATTTGTTTATTTTACTTTTATTTCTCTTGCCTTGGGAGACTGACCTAAGAACACAGTGGTATAATTTATGTCAGAGAACGTTTTGCCTATGTTCTCTTCTAGGAGTTGTATGATGTCATATCTAATGATTAAGTCTTTAAGCCATTTTGAGTTTATTTTTGTGTATAATGAGAGGGTGTGTTCTAGCTTCATTGATTTACATTCAGTTGTCCAACTTTCCCAGCCCCACTTGCTGAAGAGACTTTTTCCTGTTGTATATTCTTGCCTCCTTTGTCAAAGATTAATTGACCATAGCGTATGAGTTTATTTCTGGGTTTCTCTCTGTTCTGTTCCACTGATCCATATGTTTGCTTTTGTGCCAATAGCACACGATTTTGATTACTGTAGGTCTGTAGCATTGTCTGAAGTCTAGGAGACTAAGCCTCCTATTTTGTTCTTTTTCTTCAGGATTGCTTTGGCAACTCTGGGTCTTTTATGATTCCAATTGAATTTTAGGATTATTTGTTCTAGTTCTGTGAAAAATATCATGGGTAATTTGATAGGGGTAGCATTAAATCTGAGGGTCGCTTTGGGTGCTATGACCTTTTAAATAATATTCTTTCAATCCAAGAGCATGAGTTGTCTCTCCACTTCTTTGAATCATCTTCAATTTCCTGCATTAATATTTTATAATTCTCAGCATAGTCTTTTATCTCCTTAGTCATATTTATTTCTAAATATTTTATTTTGGGGGTTACAATTTTAGAAGGTATTGTTTTTTACAATTTTCTTTCTGATGTTTAATTGTTGGTATAAAGAAAGGTAAGTGACTTCCATATGTTTCTTGTATCCTTATATCTTGCTGAATGTTTTATCAGATCTAGTCATTTCTGTGTGGAGTCTAGGATTTTCTATACATAGTATCAGATCATCTGTATAAAATAAGAATTTTACCTTTTCCCTTTCAACTTGGATACCTTTTACTTCTTTTTCCTGTCTTCCCATACTATGTTGAATAGAAGAGGTGAGAGTGGGCATCCTTATCTTGTTCTGAATTTTAGCGGAAACATTTTCAGCTTCTCACCATTGGGTATTGTACTGGCTATGGGTTTATCATAAATAGTTTTATTATATTGAGATATGTTCCCTCTGTAGCCATTTTGTAAGAATTTTTATCAGTAACTGGATGTTGACTTTTGTCAAATGTTTTTTCTGCATCTGTTGAGATGATCATGTGTTTTTTTTTCTTTTTCTATGTGGTGTATTACATTGATTGATTTGTGTATGTTAAACCATCCTTGTGAACCTGGGATGAATCCCATTTGATCATGGTGTATGATCTTTTCATGTCTTGTTGAATTTGGTTTGCTAATATTTTATTGAGAATTTTTGCATCTATATTCAATGAAGATGAAAGTGAAAGTTGCTCAGTCATATCCAACTCTTTGCAACCCATGAACTATACAGTCTATGGAATTCTCCAGGCCAGAATACTGGAGTGGGTAGCCATTCCCTTCTCCAGGGGATCTTCCCAGCCCAGGGATCAAACCCAGGTCTCCCGCACTGCAGGCAGATTCTTTACCAGCTGAGCCACCAGGGAAGCCCAAAAATACTGGAGTGAGTAGCTTATCTCTTCTCTAGCAGATCTTCCCTGCCCAGGAGTTGAACTGTCTCCTGCATCGCAGGCAGATTCTTTACCAGCTGAGCTCCCAGGGAAGTCCTGGTAGTGTCTTTTTTGGTGATGTCTTCAGCTGGTTTTGGTATCAAGGTGGTAGTGGCTTCATAGAATGTCTTTGGGAGTGTTCCTTCCCTTCAGTTTTTTGTAAGAGCTTGAAAAGGATCAGTATAAGTTCTTCTTTGTATGTTTGGTAGAATTTGCCAGTGAAGCTATCAGGTCCTGGACTTTTATCTATAGGGAGCTTTTTAATTGCAGATTCTATTTCACTTCTAGTGATTGGTCTGTTCCAATTATGTTTCCTCTTATTCAGTTTTGGTGGGCTGTATGTTTCTAGAACCTTGTCCATTTCTTCTAGGTTGCAGATTTGCTGGCATAGAATTGTTCATAGTATTCTCTAATTATTTTTTGTATTTCTGTAATATCAGTTGTTATGCCTCCTTTTTCATTTCTTATTTTGTTTATTTGGATCCCTTTCTTTTCTTCTTGGTGAACCTGGCCAGAGATTTGTCCATCTTATTTATCCTTTTAAAAAAGCTTTAAAAGCTCTTGTTTTTATTAATTTTAATCCCTACTTTATTTCCTGTCTGATCTTTATTATCTCCTTCCTTCTGCTGGCTTTAGGTTTTCATTGTTCTTCTTTTTTTAATTCATTTAGACAGTGGGTTAGGTTGTTTATTTCAGATTTTTCTTGTTTCTCAAAGAAGGTCTATATCATCATTAACTTTCTTCTAAAAACGGCTTTTGCTGAATCTCATAGATTGTGTATGGTTGTGTTTTCATTGTCATTTGCTCCAGGTATTGTTTAATTTCTTCTTTGGTTTCATCTTTGATACACTGGTTTTTCAGTAGCATGTTGTTTAATCTCCATGTAATTGCTTTTTCTTTCTTTTTCTGTGGGTGATTTCTAGTTTCATGTCATTGTAGTTAAGAAAGATGCTTGAGATAATACTCTTAAATTTGTTGAGATTTGTTTTGTGCCCTCGCATATGGGCAGTCCTAGAGAATGTTCTGTGTGCACTTGAAAGGAATTTGTATTATGGGTTTTTTTTTAATGTAATGTTCTGAAAATATCAATTATGTCTAACCGTTCTATTTTATTAACATCATTTAGGATCCCTGTTGATTTATTGATTTTCTGTCTAGAAGATCTGTCTATTGATGTGAGTGGAGTGTTAAAGTCTGTTATTGTATTCTCATCAGTTTATCTCTTATGTCTGTTAGTATTTGTTTTATGTATTTGGGTGCTCCTATATAGGTGCATAGGCTTCCCAGATGTACAGTGGTAAAGAATCTGCCTACCAGTGCAGGAGCTGCAGGAGATGTGGGTTCAATCCCTGGGTCAGGAAGATCCCCTGGAGAAGGAAATGGTAACCCATTCCAGTATTCTTGCCTGGACAAGAATGGACAAAGGAGTCTGCTGGGATACAGTCCATGGGATCACAAAGAGTCAAATATGACCGAGCAATTCACACACGCACACACACATACACACTCCTCCCCTACATATTATGATTTTGATGTCTTCTTTTACACATTTGTGTTCATCCTTTTGCTGTTCATTGTGGTTATCTTCACTTTCACAGAAATTTTTTTTAATATGCGTACTAGTTTAAGTAATTTTCTTTATAATTGTGATTTTCTCCTTTCTATAGATTCTTACATCTTTTCTATTTAGAGAAGACCTTTCAATATTTTCTTTTAGATGGATTTTGTGTTGCTGTATTCTTTGTTTTTGCTTGTCTGAGAAATTCTGTATCTCTCCTTCTCTTCTAAATGGATAAAGTATCCTAGGTTGCAGATCTTTCCCTTTCAGCACTTCGACTACATCTTGCCACTCCCTTCTGACCTGCAACATTTCCATAGGGAAATCAGCTGACATCATTCTGGAGGTTCTCTTGTAATTAACTCTTTGTTTTTCTTTTGCTGTCTTTAGAATCCTCTCTGTATCTTTAACTTTTGCCATTTTTACTATAATATGTCTCAGTGTGGGTCTGTTTGGGTTTATCATTTTTGGGACCCTCTGAGCCTCCTATACCTGCATATCTGTTTCCTTCTTTAGGTTTGGAAAGTTTTCAGCCATAATTTCTTCAAAAACATTTTTAGTCCCCTTTCCTCTTTCTTCCCCTTTTGGGATCCCTATCATGCATAGATTGTCATGCTTTATATTTTCTCATAGGCATCTCATATTACTTCTCATTGCTTTCTTTTTTTGTTTGTTTGGCTTTCTGTCTGGTGTCCTGATTAGGTGGTTTCTGTTATTTTGTCTTCCAGGTCACTTATTTGTTTATCTGCATCATTCATTTTGCTCTTCATTGCCTTTAGCTCAGCTTTTGTTTCTGCCATGAATTTTCTAATTTTTCTTGGTTCTTCTTTATAGTTTCCAGTTCCTTTTTACAATACTCTGCAGTTCTTTTGATAGCCTTTCTTAATTCCTTTAATATTTCATTATCTCCTTTTTGACATTGGTGTTTGTTAGGCTGATGAGATCTGTTTCATTGTTCTTTAGGGGAATGCTCTTGGTCTTTTAACTGAGAGTTCTGTGTCTTCGTTTTACTTGTATTTCTCTTACTCTGTGAGTTTAGGAGAAATAGTTATCTACTTGGTCTTAGAGGGCTATTTATATGTGTGGCTTGTACGGGTTTAATATATGTGGGGTGAGGCCTGTTTTTAGTATTGATGCCTGTAGCTTCTTTCCTCAGTGTGTGCTGATCATTATCTGCTTGACAGGGGATGTGCAAATACAGCAGCTGGTTCCTAGTCCTGGGGTTATCAGGGGCACTGGCAGCTCAGGCATGCCCCCAGAGTACATGATGGGAGCAGAGGTATCTCCTGCACTCCTGGAGTCTGCAAGGACAGAGGCAGAAGCTCACAACCGTTCATGATCGTCAGGCAGCAGCTGTAGCTCACGACCACCCCTGGGGGCTGTGCAGGCAGTGTCCTGCCATCTGTGAGCATGTGCAAAGGGAAAAGGCTACAGTCCAGGTCCTTCCCCTCCCCTAAGGCATCCCCAAAACAAGGACGACTGGACACTAAGGCAGCCTTGGCTTCCTCTCCATACACCTCAGTCGCAGTCACACAGGACTCCAGGCTCCCTAAACTGTTTCCACACAGCAATCCCAGTCCTCGCTCTGCTTTATCTCCAAAGCTCTAGTTCCAGCCTCCAAGAAGACTGTCTAGAGCCGTGGTTGCACGGCGCAGACTGGCAGCCCTGACCGTCTGTGTATTTCTCCCTCTGCTCTGGCGGCTGCATTTTCCTCTGAGGCTCTGAAGCTCCCCTTCTGTCCAGCTGATCTCCCCTCCCGTGAGGGGGCTTCCCAGGGTATAGGAACATTTCCTCTTTCACAGCTCCCTCCCAGGGGCACAGATCTCATCCCAATTCCTTTTTTTTTTTTTTCTTTTCTCCCACCTAGTCACATGAAGATTTTCTTGCCCTTGCAGCAGTCTGAGGTCTTCTGCCAGCTTACAGTAGAAATGCTGTGAGAATCGTTCCTCATGTAGACATATTTTTGCTGTTTGTGGGCGAAGATGAGCTTCACGTCCTACTACTCACCATCTTGATCCTGAATGTCTCCCCTTGCATCTTGATAGGGTTCCCCTGCTTTTCTCTCTCTCGGCATCTTGTTCCTTCCACCCACAGAGCATATTATATTGTGTAGTTTATTTACACATTCTCTCCCATCCTGCCCTTAGATGCTGCCTCCCTTGGGCACAAAGTTTGGACTATAATAGTGAAAGCAGTGGAAAGAGCTGTGGGATGAGAGAATGAGATCCCTGGACAGATGTCCTGGGGATTGAAACAGAAGTTATATCTCCTCTTGTCAGAGAATTAGCAGAGGCTTCCTGACCCAAATGCCTCGCCCTCCCAAAGGTCCCTCCACATCTCATTACAATTTCTTCCATGGAAGTAAATTAACTTATATTTCTTCCTCTTGGGGTAAGGGATAGTATATTAGATAATCAACACCAGATGCTATAGAAACCGTAAAATCTCAGTGGCATAATGCAGTAAAGACTGACTTCTCACCTTTATCAGGTCTGATAGGGTCATGCAGCTCTCCTCCAGCAGCAACTAGGAGGCTATGTTCTTTGTTCTCACAAAACACCTGGCCATACAGTCTCCATGGAAGGAACAAGTGAGTGTGGATGATAACTGCATGTTCTCCGGAGTACCAGAACCAACAGGATGGAGATGTATGGATGGATAGATGGATGAATGGGTGGATGGGGAGAAAGAGAGACCTGTTACAAGGAATTGGCTCACATGATTTTAGAGGCTGAGAAGTCCCCAGATCTGCAGTCAGTAAGCACGAGCCCCACGAGAGCCAATGGTGTAAGTTTCAATCTGAAAGCTAGCAACCTCAAGACTCAGGAAGAGATAATAAGGGCTTCCCTGGTGGCTCAGTGGTAAAGAATCTGTCTGCAATGTAGGAGACACAGGTTCGATCCTGGGGTTAGGAAGATCCCCTGGAAGAGGAAATGGTAACCACTCCAGTATTCTTGCCTCAAAAATTCCATGGACAGAGGAGCCTGGCGGGCTACAGTCCACGGGGTCGCAAAGAGTTGGACATGACTGAAGCGACTGAGCGTGCTCTCACTGAAGGGGAGAAAAGACCTGTGTCCCCTCTTGAAGACAGTCAAGAAAAGAACTCTTTCTCTTACTCAGACTTTTTGGCTTATTCAGGTCTTCAGTTGACTGGATGAGGCCCGTGGACACTAAGGAAGGCAATCTGCTTTACTCAGTCTACTGATTCAAATGTTCATCTCATCCAGAAACAGTCTCATAGATACACCAGAATAATGTTTGGCCAACTCTCTGTGCACCCCTTGGCCGTCAGGTTGATCCATAAATTTAACCATCACAATGAGTGCTTGTGTAGCCAGACATGTTCATATTCTTTTGGTCAGAACTTGTCGTATATCTACATCCTGGCTCCAAGATGGGCTGGGGAATAGTCTTAATGAGTGCTCAGGAACTGGAAAATGAATTAGCATCTGGGAACACAGCATGGCACCCTCATGCTAATCAGATAAAAGTTGCCTGCTCATCTCCACCAACAACTTGTCCAAGAGATTCTAGATCCAGTCTTTGACATCTGTATGAATTTTTGCAAATTCTGAGTAGCTAGTATATAAGTGCATAAGATAATACAGTCTTTTCCCTACAGTCACCAAAAAACAACTCTGGGTTAAAATACTTTCCTTCTGCAAAATATCTTGAGCAGAGGTGCTCCCATCGCTTTGGGAGAAGACTCAGCAGGGAGTGGGAAATACATAGACTGGCTGACCTGACTGAGGCTCTCCCAGGCACAGAGACCAACCAGGGAGGGACCACCTAGCCTATTGACCAGGAGGCTCTGGGCTTTTCACCTCGGCATCCACCCTGTTCTTCCACTGATGCCTGTCCTGCCTGCCACACCCATGGCACCCAGAGCACCCTGAGACAGTGGCGTCCCAGCCTTTGGATGCTGAGCTCAGCTCTTACCTCTCCTCACCTGCCCACAGCAGTCACCTTGAGGTTTAGTTTTCCCAAATTTGAAAGGGTTCATTGGCCAGAAGTGGCAAAACAACCCTAGAGCTCAGAGAATGCCCAGGTGACCTGGCTCCTGCATGGGTACCCCCTGCCTTGCAAACAAAGAGAAGGCTATGCCAGACCTGGGCTCCTTGGGAGCAAGACATGAGTTAGCCTTCCACATCCACCCCTGCAGGACCCACCACGGCACACATGGGGAGCTCCACCAAAAGAGGTTGATCAGGCTCTGCAGGAACCAGGGCTCTGCACCAGGGTCTGTGGACAGGCTCAGGGGTGTGCTCTCCCTCCAGGTGACACTTCTCTCCCTGCTTAGCCAGGAGTCCCAGGTTAGCAGGCTTCAGGCATGATCTGCTTTCTGGTATATTCCCACTGTATCCTAGTACATAGGAAGTGCTCAATATATAATTGTTGAATGAACACTACCCTAACTGTTTACTTGCATAACATTACTTATTAAGCCCTTTTATGTGCTAGGAACTGTGCTAGGTGCTGGGATACAAAAGAAATAAAAGAGATATGGTCTGTCTTCATGCAGCTTGTAAAGGTGTCTGTTTATATCAGAGAGCAGAACTTAATAACTAAACTGCAAAAATGCTTGAAGAAACCCCAAACAGCATAAGTCAACTGAGAAAGTAAATTACCCCCCAGATCTGGAGGTAATTAACTAGTAAATTTATTACCCTCCCCCAAATGAAGCATGCCAGAGGGAATCCAACAGTGACACAAAAATGGAATCTTATTATGTACAAAAAACGGGAAATTTTGAAGGAGTGCAAGTCTAGCTGGTCTAAGGCCTCCTGCCCAGGCTGGACATACCCCAGTGCTCAAAACATGCCGGTTGAGATGAAAGACCACGTGTTTCCAGCCTCCCACCCGTAGAGTTTCAGTAGACATTTGAAGGGAACCCAGAAAGGCAGATTCTGGTGGAGGGGGCCAGAGGAGTCACAAATCAACCCCATCACCTCCCCACAGCAGCCCTGCCCTCTAAATGCCAGGGGAGGCTGTCAGGTCCAGGCAGTTAGACATTGCCTGTCCCCTACTTGGTCAGATGGCCTTAGGCCACACACACTCTACCCTGGTTTCTGTCCCACTCACCATCTCATAGCATGGCCCTGGTCACAGGAATAAGACCAGATTAGTAGAGACTGTCACATGGGGCCGCACCTGCTTTGCCAACTCCCAGGCCACTGGTGGGGAGGGGGTTCCCCCAGGGCATAGGAGAAGCACATTTCTTGTTGGAAGTGAACAGTGTGAAAAGAGGCCACCTCTGGTAGGTCTCTGAGCACCTGGTCTGGGGTCTCTCTCCAGGCCTCCCTGGTTCCCAGCCAGCCCCCAAGCACAGGATTGCCCTGAGCCAAGCTCAGTCCACACAGGGATGTGGGAGCCAGTAGACTGAGCTTCAGACAGAGGCTCTCCACCCAGAGCATCATTTGAAAAATGGCAAATGTCCAGGTAGGAATGTGTTCCATTAGTGCATTTCTAGCATAAGAAAACTAACGCCAACTTGACAGGAATTTGAGAAATTTAATTTCTATTGCTGTGAAGCAACAGAAGCCTGCTTGAGAGGGTGCTGATGGGTTTATGAGTGTCTCATCGAGTTCAAGTCAGTGTGAGAAATAGTGCCTGAGATTAAGGGAAAGCTGTAATAGGAACTAAAACCCAATTCTCCCGCAACTCAAATTTTACGGCCTCCTGCTTCCAGGAAGGGTGCTTGTTCACTTGCTCGTGGTGGGCCCATTAATCCCCCGCACCGCCCCGTCTCTCCAAGCTCCAGGAGCACCGAGGGCATATGTATGGGAAGGGAAGTGAAGGCTGTGTCTGGAAAACCAAAGGCATTGCCACTCTGGCCTGAAGGGCCTTGAGAGTGAGGGACGTGTCTCCCAGGACTGCACCTGAAGCCTCCCTGCCATGTGCCAAGCACTGGTTACCAGAGGGTCAGACAGCCCTGGGGGGACCCCCACCACCATGCAGCCTGCTCAGTGTGATCTCGCGTGTCTCAGTCTGCGTCAGCTCGAAGCAGAATCTCAGATCCCGGACCAGAGATTGAAGCCAGGCTGAGGTAGTGAGAGTGTCAAATCCTAGTCACTAGACCACCAGGGACAGTGGCCAGTGACAAGTTCTGCTTTGGAGAAAGGAACTATTAAGAGGTGGAAAGAAGTGAAATAAGTAAAGCATTTATTAGGAGGAAAAAAGTAAGTGTGGATATACACAAGTGGGCTCAGAGAAAGAATCACACCTTTGGGGTAGTTTAAATCACTTATACTGGGTGGGTCTTCCAGTTTCCCCTGGCCAATTATCTTGCTTTGCCTGGCTCTGAGTCCACATTTGGTCTGATTCAGCACCGCCAACAATGTGCATACACATCTCTTAGCCAGAATGGATTCCAGGGCAAGGGCTTCTGGGAAATTGGTGGGACATATTATGGTCTGGAGCCCCCTTCCTCCTCTGACCTCTAACCTTTCTGTGCATGTGTAGTTTGGGAGAGCTCACTGACTTCAATAATGAGAACCTGTGATGTCTCTTTCGTCCGAGCAGGACTCAGCTCCTCCTCACTCCTGCCACCATCTTCATCGTGGAGCATCTGTCCACAGGGGACAGGTTCCAGCTGCTCAGCCTGGGCCCCATCTATCTTCTGCCTCAAGTGAAGCAAGAAGGTCTTTCTTGTGCTGAGCAACCCACGTTGACTTTGGTAGTCATGGCAACGCTACCTGAGCTGCCTCCTCCCACGAGGAATAAGGGGAAGCTGACTAATGTCCGAAGGCTGAGTCTGTAGGGAAACAGATGTCCCAGGGTGGAGGAACCCCCATCTCCCTTGCCCTCCTCCAATTGCCTACCTCCTGGCAGCCTTCCAGTGTGGCTCTTACAGCAAGGACATCATCTCTCTGTGGGCACCTCTGCCAACAGTGCTGGGCAAGCTCCCCAGTCCAGCCCTCTCTTTCTAGAGACCCTAGACTCTTTCTACAGAGGTCTTCTCGTCCCGGACCTGGCTGGAGCCCCCAGCCCTTCTTTACTGCCCCCAACATACTCTGGGCACAAGGCAGGTCTTGTTGCTAGGTGCCCCAGAAACCTATGGACACTTCCCACAGAGTGGCCTGGAACCACAGATGGTCAGCACCATGGGCGCAGCAAAGCCACAGTCAGGAGTTGGAAGGAACCCTCGCTGGCCCTCCCACAGGCTGCTCCCTAGAGGGCTGCAGTGTGGCTTCTCCACCTCCCTCTCCAATGACTCTTGACCCCACCGGAGCAGAGTTCAGATCCAGGCACATCTGAGTCCCCTCATCTACAGGCGTGCCCGGGCAGTGGTGAGCGTCAGCCCACAGTAGTTCAGTCAGTGTGTTCACTGAACACATACGAGGACCATCTCCACAAATCCCAGGCTTCTTGGCCCTCCTCCGGTCCCCATCACAAGGGGAAACTTAAGAGGACTATGGGGTCCCCTCGGCTGGTCCCCACCACCAGCACAAAGCCCTCCGCTATTACCCTCTGCTGAGCAGGCATGTGGTCGTGCATGCATGCTAAGTCACTTTAATCATGTCTGACTCTCTGCTACCCTATGGATGATAGCCAGCCAGGCTCCTCAGTCCATGGGATTCTCCAGGCAAGAATACTGGAGTTGGTTGCCATGCCCTCCTCCAAGGGATCTTCCTGACCCAAAGATCAAATCCGCCTCTCTTACATCTCCAACACTGGCAGATGGTTTCTTTACCGCTAGTGCCACTCAGCAGG
The DNA here is from genome assembly GCA_006408675.1 of Madoqua kirkii. Classification (NCBI taxonomy): domain Eukaryota; kingdom Metazoa; phylum Chordata; class Mammalia; order Artiodactyla; family Bovidae; genus Madoqua; species Madoqua kirkii. The sequence goes on from SJYC01121716.1 coordinate 84,451, forward strand.
TGGGGGGTAGGTGCAATAACTGAGATCACCTTTCCCTCTGATGACTCTCATTGTCTTCACAGCACAGCTCCACCCACTTTCCCGTGATCATCTTTCACCATGCCTAGGCTTCCAGATCGGGCTGTGAAGGGATGGAGGGAACCAAAGAGGACCTCTCTGTGTGTCTTCAGTGGCCATAGGGTATTGATCTGCCCAATACGCCCTGTTTGGCATGACATTTGACCCCACCTCTAACCACCCAGCACCTGGTCCAGAGGTGGTCATATGGCCCAGTGCCGTGGGTGGGTCAGTCCTGTGACTGCAGAGCACTTCACCACCTGGCCTGGGAGATTGCTTTGTGAAAGAACATAGGAGATGAGTCTGAGTAATCAGAGTTCAGTCCATGCTTTTTTGCAGGGCCCTTAGGAAAGATTTGGGCCCTTTCTCCAGGATCCCACATACAGGGGCAATGTAAGCATGAGGCCACCCCTGGACTCCTTGCAGCCATGCAGAGAGTGCCGTTGTCAAGGGCCCTGGATGCTTGCAGTCTCCTCCACCCCTGTGCTTTCCCAATTACAGGCATGAAGATCGACCCCTTTCTTTTTTCTTTTCCTAAGTATGTTGAGCATCTCAGAGAATTTCTGTTACTTAAGCCTGAAAAAGTCATGACAGGTTCACCAGGACAACTTTCAATCTTCTTCACCCAATGTCTGTCTAAGTTTCCCCGTATGTGAAGACTGCAGGGTCCCAGAAACATCCCATGAGGTCATCCTAGAGACTGGGGCTAAGGGCCTCAGAATGGACAAGTAGAAGGTGCCAAGTAGGCACAAGCTTAGGCCCCAAATCACAGTGGGATGGGAGCCAGCAGGTACCATTGAGTCACCTGGGAAACTATGGGGCAGGTAGGGACTGTTCTCAATGCGTGATGAATCTGGGGGTGATGGGGAGCTGCTGGTAGCTTCCGAGCAGAGCCATGATATACCTTGTCCTCCAAGCGGTGACCAGGACACTCAGGGACATCAGGGACAAAATGGGGGTTGGGGGAGGCGGTGACCACACGGGAGGTTCTCGAGGACCCGTATGGAGAGGAAGGGAGGGCTCAGGGAACATCCGGAGGGAACATCCGGAGGGAACACCTGGGGGCTTGGCATCTGTTTGTGCTGCCCCTTGAGGCATCATTTGTACCATCACGGCAAGGGGGCAGGGAACAGAGGCAGATGGTGCTGGGAAGCAGCAATCAGGCACTGGCAGGACAAAGGAGGATGACAGGGACGTCTGCTCAGAACCGCGCACGCAGAGTCCAGAGCCTAAAAGTTGGCCAGGCTCCCAGAGCCCTCCTAGACCAACCCTTCATGACTCAGCTAGGGACCAGGGATGGGAAGGGACCTGCCCAAGGCTGCCTAGGGTTCTCCAGCAGCTCCGGGGGCCAGGTATCCAGAGCCACAGCCCCACATCTGCCCAGTTCACTCGAGCCCCAACCTGGGAGGCTGCCTCATTTTTCCCTCACTGGGAAATCACCCTGGGAGGTCACTTAGCAGGGAAGTGGGGCCTGCCACGGAACATATGTTGAACGGTGAAACACCGGCAGTGAGGAGCAGTTTGTTGGCCATAAATCTCTCTAGAATTTTTAAAGGACCTAGGGGGAATATTGACATGAACTAAATCTAATAAAACATTCATTTAATTAAACTTTAAATGATCCAAATATTTGCTGTTTGGTTAATATTCGTGTAGCTGACAGGAGCAGAATTATGATGGTTTTGTCAGTATTCACGCATTCTAATTTTGCCTGAGTCTTTCTGTGAAATCACACATCTTCAGACATACGAACGCTTGGGGGCACGCTCAGGAAAAATGTGGGAAACAGCCGTCCCAGCGGCGGATGGCAAGCTGCACAGGCTTCCCACGTGGGTTTGTTTGCTTGTTGTTTATTTTCAGCCCTGTGCTACAGGCTCCTCCAGACATTTTTCTACAACTGTTTAAAACACAACTTTGGGTTTCTGAGTGTAGGTGGAGGCATGCGGCAGGCTGCCCTCTGCCACCTCTGGTCCCCACTCCAGGGGCCCCTGGTCGCCCTGCCCACAGGCACCCTCAGCAGGGATCAGCACCACTATGCTCCTGGCCTGGGCACTCTCAGCCCAGTGGAGTCCAGAGTCCCATGCTTCCCAACAGTTCGGCCTCCCGAGCCCCCGCTGGCACAGTCAGGCTCAGGTCTGAGAGTCCAATGCCATCCTCAAGGACAGAGGCACAGAGCACACCATGGCCCAGCCATGAACCATCGGGCCCCTCCACACCACCCAGGATCAAGGGGGCTCTGGCAGATGAATACAGACCCTGGCTCTCTGCTGCATCCATGTGGTCACTCTAGGTGCGGAGGGGCACCAGCCGGGTGAGGGAGGTTTCAGCCTCCCCTTCGAGCCTCCTTGGCTCCCCTCACCTGCATACTAGCAGGCAAGTTCTCTGCCCTTCTCACTGTGTCCCTCCCTATTCCCCTGGGGACAAGGGGGCTTTCCATGCCCCTTCCTACTTCCATAGGGCCTTGAGGCTCATCCCAGGAGGGAGAGCGGTCTCCTCTGTACTTGGGCACAGAGCTAAACAATATTAGTAAATCCCTCTCCCAGTCTCTGCCCCTCTGAATCTCTGAAACCTGGGTCCTGCTACAGAGGGGTTAGTGCCTTCTCTTCCCTGAGCAATAAGCCTCATGACTCAGAGGTGGGAGGGCAGCAAGCTGAACATGATTTAAGAGGGAGCTTGAAATGCATCACTTTAGTGTTTATAAAATATTATGCTGTTTGCATCTGCATCAATCACTCGGTGCTTATCTTTTCCTCACGTGGCTCCTTCACCAGGAGTCCCATTTTTCCTGTGTGTGATTGTCCCCTCTCCACTGGCCTGTTGCCTTTTTTTCCCTCTGTGTTTCTAATTCCTTCATTTTTCATTCAGCCAGCCAACGAGCACTGATTAAGGACCTAGTGTATATCTTGTTCATCTTTGTGGGCCCAGGGCTGGGCCATGCATGTTTGTAGCTGGGGGAAGGGCTTTGCTGCCCGGGACTGGACTGGGCACCAGCTCTCACTGCACCTGCTCGGCGACGTATGGCACCTGTGGCGGATTTTGCTCCCCTTCTCAACGCCCCCTCCCCCCGACACACACATACTAACAAGAGAGTGTGAGCCTAGGTGTGCTGCCTGGTCACAGCTCAAACATGTCCCACTAAGTCGCAGAGCTCAGGTCCCAACTCTGGGCCTTGCTCCACACCTGTCAGGGCCCCCCAGGTCCTAGCACCCTTTGCCAGCATCCCAGAATCAACCCAGGGCCCCAGAGCCAGCCTGCCTCCCTCCACCCGCGCTGCCTCCCCAAGCTGCCCAAGAAGATATGAGGGAAGGGCAGTAGGGAAGCCACACAGTCAGCGAAGCTGGTGACTCCCCACTCCAAACCCATCCCATTTTGGCATTTGAGTAGCCTGAGTTTGATTTTTTTCATTAACCCTGAGAATTCTGAAAGGTCTGTGATTCTGAAAGGGGGATAATTTAGACCCTCCCCATTTTCCTGACAAGTGATTAGTCTTAATGCCAGTTATCAAGTGTGAAGTGGCAAGGATTAGTCATTTGTGCAGCCCAAAGTACGCTTCAAAAAAAATTAAAGGCTGCAGTGCACGGTCGCTGAACAGAAGCCCAAATCCAAGTTCACAGGCTCCTTAGGCAGCAGCAAACCTTCAAAGGTCAGCCAGTTCTCTCCCTAGACTGCAGACAGTGCAACCTTTAATTTGCCCCCAGGTGGGCGAGAAACCTGTCGGCCCAGCCATCGAACCTTGACTGCACTTGGCAAGGCCTGGACTCCATGGGGCCTGGTGAGCGCAGGGCGGGGCCAGCACATCTGGCTCCCCGGTTTCAGCGGGGCAGCCCCATGGCCCCAGCAGCCCACCTCCCTGTCTCCACTCACAGATCCATAGCCCTGACACTTCCCCTGTACTGACTATGGTTCCTGACCTGATATGACTCACAGAGCCCTTGGAGTGTTTGATGTAAGTCGTGGCCCCTCTCCCAGGAGTTGTGTCCATCTGTCCATTTAGCCAGCCCACTGTGGATAACGCCTCTGATCCCTGAAGTTCCCTGGGCCCCTGACCTGCAGCAGGTCCCCTTGGTCACATCCTTTTGAGTAGAGACTTGACCCCCGTGGGCCTGCAGCTGACAGCATCTCCTTTCCCTGCAGAGGTGGTGCAGCTCAGCCTCGCCCCCGAGGAGCGGGTCAGTGTGGCCACAGTGACCGTGGGACTGAGCACGGTGCTGACCTGCGCCATCCGTGGAGACCTGCGGCCACCCATCGTCTGGAAGCGCAATGGGCTGGCCCTAAACTTCCTGGATTTGGAAGACATCAATGTAAGTCACCAGGCTCTGTCTGAGCTCTGCCCCACAGCCTGGGGAGGCCAGCTGTGTGAGATGCCTTGTGGGTGCTGCAGGCCAGAGGGCTTTCTTTTCATATTCCCCGTTGGTGCCATCCAGCCTGGTGTCTGGAGTTATCAGTCCCACCTTGTGCAGAGAATAGGATGGATGGATGGTGTCTGCAAACTTCCAGCCAGGCCCAGAATAAGGTGAATACTGGGGGGAGGTCTGGTGGGCTTGGCAGGAGGTTCCTGGGAAGGGGAGAGCATCTGGCTTGTGTATAGAGATGCTCTCTCTCTCCCGGAGGAGTCTCTATATCCTGAAGCTGGGAAGGGCACAGACAGCTGGACACTGGGGAGAGGGTACCCCCTGTGGAGGGCAGAGGTGGCCTCTAGGATGGTTGACTGGAAGGCAGGGGCAGGGGGCGAGGTAAAAGAAAACGAGATCAGACCAGAGGGACCTGCCCATGGGTCTTGTTTGCTGGGCAAGAAGTATGGATGTGATGAGTTGAGAGGAAAAAGAGAGTTCCTATGTCATCACAGCCCAACGTGAGCAATGGGGGGCCTCCTGGGCTCTGAGGGCCCCAGGCAGTGTGCACTGGGGTCCCAGCATCATCCCATTCTGTCTCTATGACTGGACATTTTCTTAAATGGATCCTCAGTGAATTAATTGATTAGAAATGCAGTGTTAGTAGTGCCTCCCTTCTGTGGGCCTTGAGGAATTGAAGGATTGAAGAGTATGCCCTGGCCCTGGTTTGGCACAGGGTCGGGGTGGGGGTGCAGGCGGGGGGCGAGGGGGCGGTGGTTTCCCAGGAGTTCGCGTGAGACGATGGAGTCATGTCACTCACGCAGGGTGCTGCCAGGATGCTCTATAGGTCTTGAGCCACAGTGACAGGAATTCAAGTTTCAGGCAGAAGACAAGCAGCCCTGGTCTCCTTGGCTCAGGACAGGCCAGCCCAGAATGGGCCACGTGGCCCCAAGACAAAGAGCTGTGGAGTCAGTGGCCCGTTCGCACTAGCCGCTGTAAGGTGGAGGCCAAGGTGCTGAGGCAGAGAGAACTGGCCTGGGCCATGTGACCCCATGAGCTGGACTAGCACAAAGGCCAGGGTCCACCCCAAAAAGAAACCAATCGGAACTGCTTGGATGGAGCACCACTCCAGCTATCAGCCCTGCCCTGCACTGGAGTGACCCATCACATCAGATAGTGAAGTCCCCATCCCCAGAGGCGTACAAGCTCAGGGTCAGGGTAAATAGTGCTGCCAGCCACAAGAAGGCAGCTAGACCCCATGACCTTAAAGATCTCATCCAGCTCTGAGACTGCTTTGTGGAAAGAGAGGGTAACAGAAATCACAAAGCTGGGACTCTGCTGCTCTCTGGGTCCCTTTGATGCACACTGAAGATGGTTGGCGAAGCAGATGGGAAGAGGGGGGTCACTCTGGAGTCCAGCCCTGGGCAGAGCTGGGCAGAAGTTCCCTTCCCCCACCTTTGTCAAACCAGGCAAGATGGTTTCCTTGCAGTTTCCCCTCTATAGTGAGCATGGACACTATCCACCCACCTCTGAATGTCAGTGCCAGCACAGGCCTGGTTGCTTGCTGGTCAGGTGCTCAGTGGGCAGAGTTCTTCCCCTGAGCCTAAGATGCCCAGGGCTTGTCTGAGCTCTTAGCAAGGGAAGGCAGTGTCCTGCTTATGAAGACTAGGGTGTGTGTGTGTGTGCATGTGCAGGTTGTGTGTGTTGATGAGGTGCATGTTTGTGCGTGCGAACCTCTCAAGATGGGCTGTCAGCTTTTAACCACGACTGGCCAGTGGTGATTAATTCAGAACTAGGTCAGGCCTGCCCATGTCTGAACATCCATGTGCATTGCTTGATGCTCTATTTAAAGACATTAGAAATAAAGGCAGAGGCAGAGCTCCTTTTAATGCACTTGCCATCAGTTAATTAAATTAGTTTGAGTGTCTTTCCCTTCCTTCGAACATGCCTCCAGCACAAACTCAATTGCATTTCTACTTTTCACAGAGAGGTTAGCAATTTGGGTAATTGTGGTGCAACTGGAGATTAATGGCCTCTCGTTACCTCCCAGGAAACACTTGCTCCTCCGGGCAAGTGAGCAGCCGGCGAGCAAGCAGGGCCCTATGCTTCTGAGAAACCCCCGAGTGAGGGCGCAGGGCAGCGCTAGCCCCACAGGGATCCTGGCCTGATACACATAAACACACACACAACACTCACACACACACAGACATATACGTACGCACACATGCATACCTGCCTTCAAGAGAGAGACAGCACAGCCTTACTCATGAAGGGCACAGGCTCCAGGGTCAAAGGGACCAGGGTTTAAGTCTCAGTTCTACCACTTCCTGGCTTGGTGACCTTGGAAATGGCATTTGACTTCTCTAAGCCTCAGTTTCCTCTTCTGTGGAAAGGGGATGAATAATTGATCCTGTCTCATAGGGCTATAATGAAGATTTAAAGACACATGAAGTTCTTAGCGCATGATGTCAATGCTCTTATGCTCTCCTTTTCATTGTTTCTATTATTACTACTTCTCCCACCAGACAGCACTCTCAACCCCTCGCAGCCTGAGTCCCCAGCCAGCAGTCAGCACAGTCTGGTGAGGTCCCCGTCAGGCAGATGTGACTCTGGGATGGTCCCTGCTGCCTGTCGTCACCTTGATTCAGGTCAGCCTTGATTCATCCAGGGGAAGGCACTGACCAGCACCTCCAGTGGGTCCAGGGCCGCCCTGAGTGAGCCATACACCTGCTCTGAGCCTGAGGGGCAGCGGAGATGAGGTTGTCCTCCTTGAGAGGACATTTTCAGGCTGAGCATGTTGGCAGGAGGATCCCCCCACCCAGTGACTAGCACACAGCAGGGGTTCGTTAAGCACAGCCGTGCTCTGGAAGGTGAGGGAAATAGCCACAGGAGGAAAGTAGGCTGGATCAGGGCAGGGCTGGGTCATCAGGATGCACAGGGCGTTCCTGAAGCAAGATGGGTCAGGGGAGAACAGCCCAGGGGGGCTACCCTGGTAGAGCAAAGATCAGGGATCAGTGGGTTTGTAGAGCCCCCCAAGCCTGTGGCATCTCAGCGCCTACCCCGTCCTGCCGTAGTCAGAGATGAAACACAACACGATCACAGGCCTTGTAATGAGCGACTGGCTCCGAAACGCTGCACTGACAGGGAAAGCTGATCAGCTTACAAAACCCAAGGCGGGGAGATTAGAGAGCACACAGAGGTGTGGGCCTCCTTTCTTTGTCATTTGTATGAGACATCTTGATTGGCAACAAAATATTAATCACTTTTTCACTACTCTCTTAATGAGAAGCTTTCATGGGCAACAAAATATTAATTTGTCTTGTCTTATCTGTTAAGAATTCCATTAATGAATTCGGTCACAGAGCTATTAACAGAATGCCATGTTAATGACACATGTAATTAAACTTTTCTGACTTGCCAACATCAAGGAGGCCCCAAGCATCAGAATAATATTTGCTCAGAAAGTAAATGTACCCGTTTAGCCCAGAGCAGAGCTGGACTAGCACAAAGGGCCAGGGTCCACCCCAAAAAGAAACCAATCGGAACTGCTTGGATGGAGCACCACTCCAGCTATCAGCCCTGCCCTGCACTGGAGTGACCCATCACATCAGATAGTGAAGTCCCCATCCCCAGAGGCGTACAAGCTCAGGGTCAGGGTAAATAGTGCTGCCAGCCACAAGAAGGCAGCTAGACCCCATGACCTTAAAGATCTCATCCAGCTCTGAGACTGCTTTGTGGAAAGAGAGGGTAACAGAAATCACAAAGCTGGGACTCTGCTGCTCTCTGGGTCCCTTTGATGCACACTGAAGATGGTTGGCGAAGCAGATGGGAAGAGGGGGGTCACTCTGGAGTCCAGCCCTGGGCAGAGCTGGGCAGAAGTTCCCTTCCCCCACCTTTGTCAAACCAGGCAAGATGGTTTCCTTGCAGTTTCCCCTCTATAGTGAGCATGGACACTATCCACCCACCTCTGAATGTCAGTGCCAGCACAGGCCTGGTTGCTTGCTGGTCAGGTGCTCAGTGGGCAGAGTTCTTCCCCTGAGCCTAAGATGCCCAGGGCTTGTCTGAGCTCTTAGCAAGGGAAGGCAGTGTCCTGCTTATGAAGACTAGGGTGTGTGTGTGTGTGCATGTGCAGGTTGTGTGTGTTGATGAGGTGCATGTTTGTGCGTGCGAACCTCTCAAGATGGGCTGTCAGCTTTTAACCACGACTGGCCAGTGGTGATTAATTCAGAACTAGGTCAGGCCTGCCCATGTCTGAACATCCATGTGCATTGCTTGATGCTCTATTTAAAGACATTAGAAATAAAGGCAGAGGCAGAGCTCCTTTTAATGCACTTGCCATCAGTTAATTAAATTAGTTTGAGTGTCTTTCCCTTCCCTCGAACATGCCTCCAGCACAAACTCAATTGCATTTCTACTTTTCACAGAGAGGTTAGCAATTTGGGTAATTGTGGTGCAACTGGAGATTAATGGCCTCTCGTTACCTCCCAGGAAACACTTGCTCCTCCGGGCAAGTGAGCAGCCGGCGAGCAAGCAGGGCCCTATGCTTCTGAGAAACCCCCGAGTGAGGGCGCAGGGCAGCGCTAGCCCCACAGGGATCCTGGCCTGATACACATAAACACACACACAACACTCACACACACACAGACATATACGTACGCACACATGCATACCTGCCTTCAAGAGAGAGACAGCACAGCCTTACTCATGAAGGGCACAGGCTCCAGGGTCAAAGGGACCAGGGTTTAAGTCTCAGTTCTACCACTTCCTGGCTTGGTGACCTTGGAAATGGCATTTGACTTCTCTAAGCCTCAGTTTCCTCTTCTGTGGAAAGGGGATGAATAATTGATCCTGTCTCATAGGGCTATAATGAAGATTTAAAGACACATGAAGTTCTTAGCGCATGATGTCCATGCTCTTATGCTCTCCTTTTCATTGTTTCTATTATTACTACTTCTCCCACCAGACAGCACTCTCAACCCCTCGCAGCCTGAGTCCCCAGCCAGCAGTCAGCACAGTCTGGTGAGGTCCCCGTCAGGCAGATGTGACTCTGGGATGGTCCCTGCTGCCTGTCGTCACCTTGATTCAGGTCAGCCTTGATTCATCCAGGGGAAGACACTGACCAGCACCTCCAGTGGGTCCAGGGCTGCCCTGAGTGAGCCATACACCTGCTCTGAGCCTGAGGGGCAGCGGAGATGAGGTTGTCCTCCTTGAGAGGACATTTTCAGGCTGAGCATGTTGGCAGGAGGATCCCCCCACCCAGTGACTAGCACACAGCAGGGGTTCGTTAAGCACAGCCGTGCTCTGGAAGGTGAGGGAAATAGCCACAGGAGGAAAGTAGGCTGGATCAGGGCAGGGCTGGGTCATCAGGATGCACAGGGCGTTCCTGAAGCAAGATGGGTCAGGGGAGAACAGCCCAGGGGGGCTACCCTGGTAGAGCAAAGATCAGGGATCAGTGGGTTTGTAGAGCCCCCCAAGCCTGTGGCATCTCAGCGCCTACCCCGTCCTGCCGTAGTCAGAGATGAAACACAACACGATCACAGGCCTTGTAATGAGCGACTGGCTCCGAAACGCTGCACTGACAGGGAAAGCTGATCAGCTTACAAAACCCAAGGCGGGGAGATTAGAGAGCACACAGAGGTGTGGGCCTCCTTTCTTTGTCATTTGTATGAGACATCTTGATTGGCAACAAAATATTAATCACTTTTTCACTACTCTCTTAATGAGAAGCTTTCATGGGCAACAAAATATTAATTTGTCTTGTCTTATCTGTTAAGAATTCCATTAATGAATTCGGTCACAGAGCTATTAACAGAATGCCATGTTAATGACACATGTAATTAAACTTTTCTGACTTGCCAACATCAAGGAGGCCCCAAGCATCAGAATAATATTTGCTCAGAAAGTAAATGTACCCGTTTAGCCCAGAGCAGCGCAAGGAGGAGCCCCTCAGATTCCCCAGTGAGCGATGTCGCTGTCAGGAGCAGGCAGGAGTCGCCAGTGTGTACACTGTTTTCCAGACAGCACACGTGAGGAAGCCTCCTCTGGATTCACTTACTGAGTGACAAGCCCAGTGCCAGCATACAGTGAAGACACTCTCCCTGGCTTCGAGGGGACAGCGCAGCATAGTGTATGTAGCAGGTCCTAGGGACCTGGTGTTCCCCCCCCAAGGATGCCTGAGCCCTCCCCCGAGCAAGACATCTCAATCTCACAGCAGCCTGGACCATGAGGGGCCCTGACTCAGCTGCAACCAGAAAAACAAACCCCCCGAGAAGGCAGCACTAGGTACTAGGAGTGCAAAGGCCCCCCCAGACAGGCGCCCCCCAGCTGGGGTGGGAATCTGCCCCCCTCCCGGCAGTAGGTCTCCAGATTATGATACCTCCTTCTGTTTGCATGACAGTTTCTACTCGTGCACTATCTCCAGAGCTCACAATGGGTGGCCTGTAATTTGTTTATTTCCCAGCCAACTGCTGGGATCTCTACAGGAGCAGCTGTGGGTCTGGCAGCTTCAAACCTGGCCCTGCGCCCCCAGCCTCAACCCTCAAGGACCCAGGGCCACGGCTCCAGCTCAGAAGGTGCCCTGGTCTCGGGCCAGGCTGCTGGCCAGGAGGGCACCTACGCTGGTGTGCCAGGGTGACCCTGCACCTCTCAGCACCACCCCCAGCCCCATGGACCTATGGTCAGCCCGCCCAGCCTCTGTCCTGCTCTGCTCAGACAGCACAGGGTCATGTGGGAGAAGGGTACCCCATCATCCCAGGGGGCCACAACCAGAGCCTGTCGGGAGAGCTTTTGCTAAGGAAGGACTCGGCCTTAGGAGGCAGTGAGATGCCCTCACCACAGGTACCGAAGCAGGAAGGGGACCAACCGGGTCCCCTTTGGGGCTCTCTGGGCCCTGGGGTCATGTAGTGCTGTGATAAGGACATCACCTGGGAAACAGCCCTGTGGGATATGAGTCCTGCAGAGGAGCCGAGAAGCTCCTTTTTTCACCGGACAACAGAGCCTCAATCTTCCTTGTCTCGTAAGGGCTCAGAGCCAGTCTTCAGACTGGGGTGGGGCCCATCTCAGCAGCAGATCCATACATTCCTCACCTAGCCGGGCCTGCACGCTGCGTGTTCTTCAGGGTTGGGGGAGGCTGCCCCACTATCCGCAGAAGCAGGGCCCATCCTGGCCTCAGCACCCTGCCCAGACCACACAGCAGCTACTCAGGAAGTGAAGGGACCATCTCCAAACCCAGTCTGCACCCCCTGCTCCAACAATATCACCTGCCCTCACCATGTAACTGTCTTCCTCACTGTCCTTTATGTCCCTAGGGACAGGGGCTGCCCATGAGGGGAACAGAAACAGGGAGAAGATATCCTCAAAGTCCCCAAAATTAGCTGATCCCCAAATCCTTGCTAAGTGTTAACACAGGTGTTTCTACCATCGGTACCAAGATGCTGCTGTGTCTGGGGGGCTGATCTCCGTGACAGTCCATTCAGAAGCATCATCTCATTTAATCCTCATCACAACCCTATGAGGCAAGTGGAATTCTGTCGCTCGGGTTTCAGGAACTTATTAGAGCCTGCAGCCAACCTGCACACCCCAGTTAGAGCTTCTTGGGTTCCTTGCTCCTAGACAATAGCATCTAGCACCCAGCATTGCCAGGGTCTCGCTTGGGGCAGCTGGACCTACCTCCTACTCTAGCAGTAATGGCTACAGTACCTGAGCCCCAGTGGACGTGTCCACTCTGGGTGCGGCCGTGTGTCTGGTGCTCCAGGTCTCATTAGCTGCTGGCTTCTGCCGCAGCAAAGTGAAGGCAGAAAGCTCCTAGACCAGCACATGGAGTTGTTTGTCCAAGATATTCTCAGGGAGAGGAAACATTTTTCTATTGTATTCTCCTTTAAAAAAAAAAAAAAAAAAAAGCTCACAACAAACCCTAGTATATTGCAAATGACTTGAAAGAGCCATTCTTTTTTGTTGGTTTTTTTCTTTCACCAAATCTCCCTATTTGGGGCTTTCAAATGTCGACAGGCAGAGTACAGTGATAAAAGCAGAAAAACAAAACCCATTAGAAGAAAGTATTTGTGGCAGTGTTTGAAGGATGTGTTAAAAGGTTCACTTTTTTCCCATGCCTAAATGGTGTAAAACCATGAACAAATAACTCTAATGAAGCATACGCTCTCAGCCAGCTCTTCTTTGGAAGTGAGTTATTAAAAAGACCAAAAGAGAATGATTTAGGAGCTCATGACTCATTTAATTTTTATTGTCTTTATATGAACCAGTCATGAATCCATTGTAAAAAGATGAGAGGCGTTTGATTAGCATGGAGAGCTGTTTGCAACATGCTAGACGATGGTTGTAGGTTCTGCATTAAAATAATCTCATTAAACGCTTGGGTACATTTTGTTTTAAGATCTTGGAAAACACTCTACTTGAAGCATTCAAAGGCTTTGGCCAGTTCTCTCCAGCTCCTGTCAAATAAACCCTGGTTACGGATGCACATCCGGTTCTTTTGAGCTTTGGATGAGCTCAAACCACTAGGAGGATTGGCCAAAGCTCTCCTAGAGACAGAGCTTGGCCCATGGTACAACAGCTTGTAGAGCTCATGGGGGACTCTGCCCTTCCAGCTACCTCATCTGGCCTTAGCTTTCTCAGTGGCCTCCTCAGGGTCACCCTCATTCTCCATTGTACCTGCGCTTAGTGACCACTTCTGGCCCCATCTCAAAGGTACAGGGTTCCTCAGGAAGGTTCTGATCCAGCTTCTAGACCCTAAATGCAGAGCTCATGTTCCAGCTGCCTTTGGGCTTTACTATCTGCAAACAACACTGCAGTGAGCATCTTTATACATACCTCTTTGCACATTTCTCTAAGTAATTATTTAAGTTCTTAGAAGTGGAGTAACTCCATTGAGGTGGACACATTTTCTGTTTTGATGGATATTGCCAAATCTCCCTACAAAAAAAGTTACACCAAGTTTATAGCCCTTCCAGCAGTGTATACAAGTTTTAAACACCATAATAGGTGAAAATTCCTGATTGTAAGCCTGTTGGTCCCTGAAATGAGCCATGGAAAGAAATTTAATCAAATCCTCTCCGGGATGTTTCATAAACAGCAAGAATGCCAATCGGCCGTCTTGGCTGACAGTGTGATCCAGGTTAGAGGAGCTGGGAAGGCCCTCTTGGCTTGGGGACTCATGATACAAGGCTTCCCAGGGGAGGGCTGCAGGCTCCCCAGATGAAGGCAGCAGGTTCTAGACAGTCTGAAACTTCAGTGTGTTACCAACCAGGGTTCTTGGCCTTCCCTCAGTCAATAGAAATTGACTAGGGACCAGACGAGAAATTTAGGCAAGGCTTTACTGGGGACCCTGCTGCAGCAGAGGAGAGCAAAAATAAACAACAGTTTCCCTTTCTTGCTGGCTTCTGATGGGGGCAAGCTAATTCCTCATGTGGGGTGAGAGTAAGGGGTCCGAGGGTCCAGCTAGAGGGGTGGTTTAGATGTTTTGCTCACCTGTTAAGTAGTGCTGTCTGCAGGGGGCACGTGCAGTGCAAACATCTCTGAGGACCTGCCATCAATAAGGCTCTGCATTGTTTGGGTCCATTTGTGTAGGTGGGATGCTAGGGTTTATGAGATTCAGGGAGACAGAGTCAAATCGGCCGGGAGGGAAAGACCCTCTACTTTCTCCATCCTCTCCAAAGAGAGCCAAGGAAGCTCCTGAGAAGGGCAGAGTTAGAAAAGCTTGGAATAAATGTCTCTAAGTGGAGTTTTAAACTTGTAGCATTGACAGTGAAAAGGGAAGGTCGCTCAATGGTGTTCAGCTATTTGTGACTCCACGTACAGTCCATGGAATTCTCCAGGCCAGAATACCGAAGTGGGTGGCCATTTCCTTCTCCAGGGGATCTTCCCAACCCAGGGATCAAACCCAAGTCTCCTGCATTGCAGGCGGATTCTTTACCAGCCAAGCCACAAGGGAAGCCCAGCATTGACAATACCATTAACCTCACCTCTGAAATCATTTTGGAGTCCTTGTGTTTAACATTTAGTCACTAAATAGTCAGCACTGATGGCTCATTTTCATATTACTTCGACCTGACTCACATGTATCACTGCGACATCTCCCATCTTGCCTCTGCTTAAATATTGTTTAATACTCATCTTATTTAATTGCTTGCTTTATTAAGGGCAGATACCTAGAAAATAGCTTCTTAAAAGGCAAAACCCATTTCTTTAAGTAAAATCGTCTTTTTTCCAAAGACAGATGTGCATCAGTACAAAGAATGGTCTAATCTAGCATCTGTTTATTTCTGGAAGGAACCTTGATTTTGCTAATACATTTCTATGCATCAGAGCAAAAGAAAAAAAAGCCATAAAAAGACAATTACAGAGATGCAATCAAGCACTGATAGCAGTATTCAGACGCATCTCAGAGAACCTTCAGGAGAGAAAGGATTGCAGCTTTAGTTTTATGTAACTTCTTATAAATCAATTTTTAAAGTAATTTCTTTACATCCGATGAGAGAAATTTGATTTCTGTAGCCAGTATTCATGTCCCAGAAACAATATGCACTTTTTTTCTATAATTACATGATGTCTGTTGTTTCAGCCCAGAGACTTTTTTTTTTTTTTTTTTTGTGTACAGAATCATGTTTTCCCCAGAGCCTGAGTCACAGGCTGCTAATGAGTTAGGTGTTCCAAATAGTGCATCACCCATTCTGCAGCCCCACACCCTCCTCCACACCTGAGGGACCACACCTCTGTTCCCAGGAACACTGAGGAAAAAGCAGAGGCTAAGCAACTCTGCTGCTGCTGCTGCTGCTGCTGCTAAGTCACGTCAGTCGTGTCCAACTCTGTGCAGCCCCATAGACGGCAGCCCACCAGGCTCCCCCGTCCCTCAGATTCTCCAGGCAAGAATACTGGAGTGGGTTGCCGTGTCCTTCTCCAATGCATGCATGCCTGCTAAGTCGCTTCAGTCATGTCCAACTCTGTGCAGTTCTGTGGACAGCAGCCCACCAGGCTCCTCTGTCCACGGGATTCTCCAGGCGAGAACACTGGAGTGGGTCACCATTTCCTTCTCCAAGCAACTCTGTTAGAGGCTCACAGAAGCCACGAGCTTAGTCTGGGGTTACATGGACTCTGCCTGCTGCCATGTGTGGAGCCCTCCCAGCATGCCCCGGTCTAAGAATGCTGTGTGAAGGAGGAGGCAGGGTGAGGAAGTGGGGACAAGACCTGAGATTGGCTCTCTGCCTCCCTACCAGCCACTTGATTGTACCCCCATGTGACTGGCAACATCTGGGGGCATGGGATGTCAGAACACGTCCATTGTCCAACCCAAAGAACCAAATCAGGAAAGCCCCTGCAGAGAGCCCAGCTCAGGGCCTTGTACAGTCTGCTCAATGAGTATCTACTGAGGGCCACCCTGTGTCAGCCCTACGCCAGGCACTGGAGACACAGCAGTGAGCAGCGGGCACCAGTGTCCCTGCCCTCCCCCAGGGCACTCACATGCTAGTCAGGGAGACAGGTGGCAAACAGTACGCTAAATGGGAGTAAGACAAGGGGCATCACTGGGCTGTGATGCAAAGGAAGGACGCAGAGCGCAGCGGTGGAGCTCACTGCATGGAGCCTGTGGCAATAGCAGTGGAGGTGGTGGAGAAGGTCAGGCCCTGAATATATTGTGCGGAGGGCTCTACTTTCTCATCCTGTGGGGACTGGCTTTTGTTTTGCTTTATGGTTTTCAGGGCTTTTTTCTGAGGCTTAAATCAGGCAATGTGTGTCAAGATTCCCAGCACATAGTTAACTCGTGGACACTGAGCTGGTGGTGTTACCTAGCACCACCCTGCAGTGGACCTGTGGGCACCTCAGCCTGGGGGCCCTTCTCAGCCTGCAGTCCCCACGACCACACCATCCCATTGAGGTGGCAGTAGGAGCAGAGGGTGCCAGAACCCGGGACTGGCTACAAGGGCCCTCCTATAAGGAAGGGCTGTGGATATGACGGCTCAGGAAGGCAGCCCGGAGGGAAACGCCAGGGCCCCCCCAGCACCAAACTCCGAGAGCAAACGAGTCTGGTGTCGCCCTTTGGGATGAAGTCTATAGTCTGTCTGGGAACCAACCAAGTGAGGTGCAGAGGGGTTCCCAAGGTAGGGGCCACACCCAGCTCCCCAGCCCTCTCTCAAGATGCCTTTCCAACCTCTGAGACTCCAAGCAAAATGTATTTTCCTTCAGACTTAGGTTTTAACACGGGAAACAGCTCAGATTAGAAACATGTCATCCCCAGAAGTGAGTGACTACTAACTTTTCATAAGCAACTCAGGTATGAACCCTTTATGACTCTGTTATGACACAGGACAAATCAGCTATCTGGTGTTTTAGTTTTATTATTGTCGCTTCCACCGGGTAATTGGAATGGGGCTTTTTAAAGCAGAGCAGTGTTTCAGAGAAAACTCTTAAGGGTTCCTGCAGCTTTCTCCAATGTGTTACCCCAGTGGGAGCACTTCTGAGTATCATTTTCCTTGATTCCAAGAGCAGGTTGCATGCATCCACTTTCCACCTTCCTTAACCCAGACCTCACTTGGGCCTGCACCCCTCATTAGGTTAACTAGCCAGAAAGCCACCTTAAAGGACTCGTGATTGTGACTGGGCCCTTGCCACACAGACTAGTGGCCTTTGTCCCTCCTGCCACCAAATTGCTCCCATGGGAGGAAGGAGCTCAGGAAGGACAAGAGAAATTACAGGAGGGATGGTTTGGTGTTGTCTCCAAGGGGTCAAGAGGAGTTTTGCATCTTCTGTTTAGAAAAGTAGACAAATGTATACCTATGGCTGATTCATGTTGACATATGGCAGAAACCAACACAGTATTATAAAGCAGTTATCCTTCAATTAAAAATAAATAGGTTTTTTTTAAAATAAGAATAAGAAAAGGAGCAGCCCCATGTCTGCCATGCTTCCCATCGGCAGACAGGGCATAGGAATTTTCCACAACTTCCAGGCAGGGGAAACCAGTTCCCAGAGGGATGGGGGGACATTGGTCAGTGACAGAGTTCAAGCTAAAACCTGAGTCTCCTGAGCGCAGCACCGGGCTTCCCCCATCACTCCTTGTAGCTAGCGCTGCCAGCCCCGTTTCTTACCAGGGAGTTAGGATCTGTTCTGCCCCGTAAGCTCTGAGTACTGCACCTCAGATATGTTTGGTAGCTAACACCAAACTCCCTGCAACACCAGGCAATTCCATCCCTAGCCTGTCTGCAGCTAGTGCCTGGATGGGGCCAGCACTGTGCAGGGCTCTGCAGAAGAGGCAGCTGGCTGGAAAGCCCCTGGGGGAGTGCTTCATGCCCTGAGCTTAGCAGGCTACTTTGATCGGCCCAAAGCTCCCTCCTGCTCATCCCTCTCCACGTGCTGGCCAAATCGAACCCCACAGTGAGGCTGCAGATATCACAGGGACAAGGCCTATCACTAAGCCATGTCTCATGGATGCCTGACATTGGCCCCACCTGCTCTCTTTTACATCCTGCCCTTGTTTTCTGTTTGCCTTCATTTTCCTCAGAGTTCTGTTTTCCTTCACTGGGGTTACCCAGATCTCTGCAAGCTGCCTGAAATTATTTGGGGAGGGAGGTAAGATCTAAACCAGTGATAGGCAAACCGTACCCTGTGAGCCAAATGCAGGCCACCCATTTTTTAATAAAATTTCATTGAAACATAGTGATACTCATGAATTTAGGTATCAGTATGACTATTGTCATGCCTCAAGGCAGGGTTGAGTAGTTGACAGAGCCCTATGGCCCACAAAGCCAAAATATTTGCTATCCAGTCTTTTAAGAAAAAGTTTGCAAACCTCCAAAGCATCTCAACAGGTGGACAAGAGTCCAAGAAACCAGCCAAGCAGCAGCAGGATTAACAGGCGAGGCAGGTGAGGCCAGCTATAGAAATGGAGATGGAGGGTGCTGGGGAAGGCGTTCAGCCAGGCCTCCCGAAGAAGGTGAATCAGGTTGTACAATGGCGTACAGGGTCTGGGCAAGCAGCACGGTGGAGACATGGCAGTCCTGCTGCCCAGCCCCACAGGCAGCTCTGGCTGAGCAAGGGGCCAGGCAGAAAGGACATCCTCGCAGCTGCAGGGTTTCTGTTTTCTGGCAAATCCCAAGATCTGGCTGTCCTTCCCAGCCCACTCAACAGAGAAGCCAATCTTGTCTTCCTTGCCCAAGCAGGACTTCGGAGAGGACGACTCCCTCTACATCACCAAGGTGACCACCGTCCACATGGGCAATTACACCTGCCACGCCTCCGGCCACGAGCAGCTGTTCCAGACCCACGTCCTGCAGGTGAATGGTTAGTAAATGGCTCCATGCATGTTGTTGCCCCAAAGTGTTCCCCAAAGGCTGCTCAGAATAACCCTCCTCCTCTCTTGCACTCTGTCTTCTTGAAGAAATACCTGACCCCAAAGTGTCCCATTGCTCCTGTATCTGGGGCTGTGGGCAGGGGCAGAGTCTGCTAACTCACTTCCCAGTCCAGCTCTTCCCTGAAGCCTCCTCTGATGAAGTGAGTCCAGGTGGGAGGGGGTGAGTCATTTGGGTGGATCAGCACCCCAGGGAAATTTGACATGTCAAGCCATGCCCAGCTGGGCCCCACTGCTGGCACTGAATAAGCCTGAGCAGGATGTCTGTGCACCAGAGAATAATGTGAAAGCTCCAAGTCAGCC
This sequence comes from Madoqua kirkii, assembly GCA_006408675.1. NCBI lineage: Eukaryota > Metazoa > Chordata > Mammalia > Artiodactyla > Bovidae > Madoqua > Madoqua kirkii. Next base: position 103,495 of record SJYC01121716.1, read on the forward strand.
CCAGATCCTTGGTGCCAGCTGGTGTCCGGGGCTTCTGTTTTAAGATAAAGTGTACACAGTGTTGAGGATCATTGCATCACAAGGTTGCCTCTGGGATCCTGGGTGACAAGCCATTTAAGGACAACAGAGTAAGCCCAGCTTGCCTCTGCATTTGTCCTATAGGATGTTTTAGGGATTTTTATATTCATACTGCCTAAGTCATATTTTATTAGTATTTCCCTTGAGCTGGGACATACTTAATCCTCTGGGGTTTTGTGGCTATGCTTGTTGGCTTAACTCCAGATGTACAGTGAAGTTGCTGGATTTCATCAGAAATAACACGCAGGTTCCTAGTTATAACATCCCTTGGATGAGCCATGCAGGCTGGCATTCAGAGTTCAGTTTGTGTGTGCAGCTGGTAGGCAGTGTCTGGGTCACTCCAGGGGCAGATTGTGTGCTCTGCAGTGTGAAGAGGGCACTGCCATCTATAGCTGGCAAGTGGTACCCAGCACTGAACTGTGTTGGTGAATGCGTGGTTGCACAACAACTCCATGTGACTTGGCACAGCTCCCTCTGGTCCTCAGACCAGCTGAAAATGGGAAATCAAGAATTCCCAGATCCTCCATCCAACCCTTCCCATCTTGCCCCCATCCCACAAGAACCAAGTGCACAAGGAGAGGGCTTGAGCCTGGTCCCCTTCATTTCCTCCAGAACAGATCTGTGGGGAGAGGGGCCTGGGTGGGGGAATCCACCTGCCCAGGAGCTGGAGTAACTCACGAGTGAGAATCTGTCCTCACTTCAGGCTTCTGCAGGAGATGCTGTGGTCTTAAATACTTTCAATACACAAATTGCAGGTCTGCACAAATTGCTGGGGGATCCTTCTGCCTCGTGGTCCTCCAGAATTCTGAGACAGAGCTCATGATGGGGAATGAACCATTTCCTCCCTCCCAGTGCCGAGTCCGGGAGCAGGGCCCAGACCTGTGGACACCATGTGCTGCTGGCTTTAAAGCAGAGACTAGGCTGCTCCCTGTCACTACTCGGGTGGAGAGTGGGCTGTGCAGCTGGAGAGTTTTGTTCAAGCCTCCCTATCCACCCACCAGCCTCTTGCTAAAGGGGCTGCTTGGGGCCTCAGGAAGTTGAAACAGCAAAACCTCCCTGCTGAGATCCAGAGAGAGGCCACTCGAAATCCATTTTCGAGTGCTGAGAGATTTAAGGCTTCTCTTTAAGCTGAAGTGCTAGAGTCAGAGGCAGCACACTGGGACCTCTGTATTTTTTTAAATAATTTTATTGGTTACTTATTTGTTTATCTGGTGCATCAGGTCTTAGTTGCACAGTCAGGATCCACATTACATCATATGGGATCTTCCATTGTGGCACAGACTCTCTAGTTGCAGTGCACAGACTCAGGAGTTGTGGCCTGTGGGCTTAGTTGTTCCGAGGCATATGGAATCTTAGTTCCTCGAAACAACAGAGTAAGCCCAGCTTGCCTCTGCATTTGTCCTATAGGATGTTTTAGGGATTTTTATATTCATACTGCCTAAGTCATATTTTATTAGTATTTCCCTTGAGCTGGGACATACTTAATCCTCTGGGGTTTTGTGGCTATGCTTGTTGGCTTAACTCCAGATGTACAGTGAAGTTGCTGGATTTCATCAGAAATAACACGCAGGTTCCTAGTTATAACATCCCTTGGATGAGCCATGCAGGCTGGCATTCAGAGTTCAGTTTGTGTGTGCAGCTGGTAGGCAGTGTCTGGGTCACTCCAGGGGCAGATTGTGTGCTCTGCAGTGTGAAGAGGGCACTGCCATCTATAGCTGGCAAGTGGTACCCAGCACTGAACTGTGTTGGTGAATGCGTGGTTGCACAACAACTCCATGTGACTTGGCACAGCTCCCTCTGGTCCTCAGACCAGCTGAAAATGGGAAATCAAGAATTCCCAGATCCTCCATCCAACCCTTCCCATCTTGCCCCCATCCCACAAGAACCAAGTGCACAAGGAGAGGGCTTGAGCCTGGTCCCCTTCATTTCCTCCAGAACAGATCTGTGGGGAGAGGGGCCTGGGTGGGGGAATCCACCTGCCCAGGAGCTGGAGTAACTCACGAGTGAGAATCTGTCCTCACTTCAGGCTTCTGCAGGAGATGCTGTGGTCTTAAATACTTTCAATACACAAATTGCAGGTCTGCACAAATTGCTGGGGGATCCTTCTGCCTCGTGGTCCTCCAGAATTCTGAGACAGAGCTCATGATGGGGAATGAACCATTTCCTCCCTCCCAGTGCCGAGTCCGGGAGCAGGGCCCAGACCTGTGGACACCATGTGCTGCTGGCTTTAAAGCAGAGACTAGGCTGCTCCCTGTCACTACTCGGGTGGAGAGTGGGCTGTGCAGCTGGAGAGTTTTGTTCAAGCCTCCCTATCCACCCACCAGCCTCTTGCTAAAGGGGCTGCTTGGGGCCTCAGGAAGTTGAAACAGCAAAACCTCCCTGCTGAGATCCAGAGAGAGGCCACTCGAAATCCATTTTCGAGTGCTGAGAGATTTAAGGCTTCTCTTTAAGCTGAAGTGCTAGAGTCAGAGGCAGCACACTGGGACCTCTGTATTTTTTTAAATAATTTTATTGGTTACTTATTTGTTTATCTGGTGCATCAGGTCTTAGTTGCACAGTCAGGATCCACATTACATCATATGGGATCTTCCATTGTGGCACAGACTCTCTAGTTGCAGGCACAGACTCAGGAGTTGTGGCCTGTGGGCTTAGTTGTTCCGAGGCATATGGAATCTTAGTTCCTCGACCAGGGATCAAACCCGTGTCCCCTGCATTGCAATGTGGATGCTTAACCATTGGGCCACCAAGGTAGTCCCAGGACCTCTGTATTTTGCAGTAGACTTTCTACCTCATTCCATGGTTCACTGTGTTTGGATCCATGGTGGTCAGGCTAGGCCATCCGGGTGGGCCTCACTCCAGGAGCCCTTGAGGTCCCTGGGCTGGGCTGGCCACTGGCACCTGGGGTGGCATTTGGGTCCATTAAGCAACTCCTCATGTGAGACAGCACTAAGGTACACCCAGTATTGCCTCCCAAGGACATGAGTCCATTGCTGGTTGACCAGGGACAAGACACAGGTTTACCGGAAGTGTATTCCAGAAGTGAAGCTTAGTGTTTTGACTGAGAGGGAAAACCATCCTATCTGTGTGGGAAGATGGGAAGATGCTGTTGAAAGTAGAATGGCATGAAAGACACAATTACAGTAGCGACGTTTCCCAGATACCTACTGGGCACCTTCTCTGTTTCACAGATGAGGAAACTAGGGGTTGGAAACTACAGAGATTAAATTACTTGCCCAGGACCCTCAGCCCTACAATTAGTAACTGAAAAATAGATCTTGACACCAAAGCCTGGACTCTTAATACCTTTTCCGCCCCTTCACTCTGGAACATTGCACTGTGGCTGCTGGAGAATCCACATGTGGTCGGTCGGTAGATTGGTGTTGATCTGCTATAGGGGCACACTGCGGGGGTGGGGGGGTGTTGCAGACAGGACACATCAAACCTGCTTGGCCTGCCCCTGCCCCAGGTGCTGAGCTCAGGTCAGAAGCAGCAGGCATCCGATGAAGGGCTTACAGCTCAGATGTAAGGGCAGCCCCTGCCCTCAGCAGGACTGATGTTGGTGACCTGCACAGCTTGGTCGTCTGGCTCTTGGTGGGCTCAGTAGACCACTGTGCAGATACCAATGCTGCTCAGGGTCCCAGGTCAAGAGGGCTGGGCTTCTGGGGAAAACTCAGAGGCAATGGGCTTGGGGGCTTCCAAGCAGAAGGACTGGGAAGGAGAGAAGACACTGTCTGTGCCCAGTACAGAAGCATCGCTACCTTGCTGGGTCATCTTGTTAGGAAGTCGTGAGAGCGCAGTAACAGGTTCATCTGTAGGATTTGTTCCTTTTTGTCATTCATCCTCAGCATGAGTCAAAAGCATGAAAGATGTCCCCTAGTAACCTGGGTAGAATTAAGTGTGGTCACCCAGCTGTGCTGCAGGTGGTGGAGTTGGGTCTCCTCTTGGCCTGGAGAGGGCCTGTGGTTTATTTGAGCCGAGGCAGTGCCTGGGACACAAAGGGAGTGATGTTCTATGTCAGTTCCTCCTGTTAGCTTCTTCTCGGTCTGAGTGAGGACAGGAAGGGGAGGATGATGAAGTGGGGAGGGGACGCCTTGGCCAGCCCCCTGCCTCTCAGAAAGCTCAGAATTCTCCAGGTGACCAGCAGGCATGCCAAGTATGTAGCTGGTGGGCCCAAGTGACAGAGAAATCGTTCATGCAAAACCACTCAGACGAATAGGAACTGGGTAAAGCTGTTCCACCCAAGGCACAGTGCAGACCCCAACTGGAGACACCTTTGTCATAAGATCAAGACATGAACTTTGAGCCAGAGAGGCCTGAGTTCAAATCCTAGTGCTGGTACTTCCTTGACATACATCTTAGGAGGGTAAACTCACCTGTAAAATGGGAATAACAATATACTTCCTGCCTTATAGGCTTGATGAGATAGGATACGTGTCAAATGCTTGGGAAATACCTGGAAAGATGTAATTCAAAGTCCAGGATGGGACAGATATAGAGGAGACTTTGTTTTGTCTCCAACCATATTTTAACCATAGTTGGTGCACACAGATGGTCTGGGCTCACAGAGCTTGTAACCCATTATACAGATGGGAAGATCAAGATCCAGAGGAAGTTGCCAGGCCAGGAATAAAATATAGACTTCTCCCTGGAGCTGCTCCATTCCTGGTGGCAGGGGCAGGACCGCACATACAGGCTGAGCTGGGTGCTTTCTGGGGCTTCGCCATCCAGAACTCTGCCTTGACCTGGTTTGCTAAAGGGAACACTTCGAGGCAACTATTTCCTTTCTTTCTCAAATTATTAGTATAACTTCCCCATAGACCAGGCCTCCCAGAGATGAGACCCAAACACTGACATGATTTATAACTTCATGCAAACCTCTTGCATTGCTTCCATAAGAAAGAGGAAAAACTTCAGACATAAATGATTAATCCATTAAATTAAAAATACCCTCGACCTCCCCACAGTTCAGACAAGTAGCGATTCATTCCCAAAACACAGTAGTAATCTCCCGAATCTGTTGATTACTGCAGCTTGGTACTTTTGTGAATGTGCCTCTTGCTTAAGACATATTTATGCTGCCTTTCACCTTGGAAATGATCGATGTTTCCCAAAGAAAATGTGCCGTTGTGTTATGTATTCAAATGTTTTCACGGGAAGGTTTTTCAAATTTAAAAGGAAATGAATGTGTTTACCCACGACAACATTAATTTCGAATGATTTTGGTGTGTGAATTAACACAAAGGAAGAGAGGAGATCAGGGCCAAAGGAAAGCAATTGGGCTTTGCCTTGCTCCTGGCAGAGAGCCGCATCTCCACCCAGCCCTGCCCTGGAGAGAGTAGTCTCTCACAAAGAAAATGCAGGACTTTTCTGTGATGGAAAACTGTCCAAATGGGGACCTCGGGGACCAAGGTCTTAGATGCCTCCCTGCTCAGGGTTCTCAGGCCCTCCCTCTTCTGGCAGGAGGCTGGATCCATGGCTCTGGCTACAGTGCTCACTCAGCCCTGGCCCACACCACCTCAGTCTTAGCGATGCCCTACTGCACTTGAGGAACACAGTTGGGTCCAGTAAGCAGTGACAAGGCTCCCACCCAAATGATGGGAGGTTTTATTTTTTCCTTCTGACATTCTAGTACCAGTTATCAACTCTGCAAAGGTCAAGGCAGGGCCAAATGGGCTTCTCGGTGGAGCTCCTTGGTGCCCTCGAGCTTGCCTTCCAGTCACAAGCCACCCTGCCCTCCACTCCACCATGCAGGCCGTGGGGCTGGGAAGACCCAAGAGGCTGCTGGCACTGATCTAGCCCGGGGGCCTGGGTCAGTCTGCAGGGCCCCTGCCCGTTGCTGCTGGCTGAGCTGTGCTGCTCTGGCTTCCGCCATGCCAGGCTCTCAGGAACCATGGGAGTGGAGGCCCATGCCTCCACTCAGAGGGGCAACAGCAGTTTCCATGCCCAGGAGTCCATGTATGCACTGGGACCTGGGCCCTGCCCCACTCCTCCCACATGCTCCTACCCTGTGAACGCCTCGCTCCCAGACATGCCTGCCCTGCCCCCCTGACTCCCCTGCCCTGCACTGATTGTTCCCTTGGCTAAAAATCTCCCTTCCCACCCTCATCCCCCCTCCACCCTGCCTTGCCACCAACACCACGTCATCCTCAGGATCGTCATTCATTCAACAAGCATTTACTGAGTTTCTCTCCATAACACTCACCAGGCTAAACGCTGAAAACACAGCAGTGGAGACACCAAAATCCCCATCCTTGTGGAGCAAGTCAAAGGGTAGAAGATACTAAGGGGGGAAGTGTTTTAGACAGGAGGGGATAAGGAGACTCCAATAAAAGCTGGAAACTTTACGTAGAATGGCAGGTCAAGCCTTACTGAAAAGATGACATTGCGTCCATGTGGTGGGAAAGTCAAAGATGCCTCCAAATGATCTTTAACGAGGAGGAGTGGCCATTTGCTGAGGGAGAAGAGGGTGAAGGAGCAGGCTTGGGGAAGGAAGATCAGGAGCTGGTGGTGACATGATAAAGACAAGGTGTAATGTAGCCCATGTGGTATCTACGTCTGGAGTTGAAGGGAGAGGTTTTGACTGGAGGAATAAATGCCATACGCCTCACAGGGTGGGTGGTGTTTAAAGTCAATGGACCAAGGCAGATGCTGAAGGAGGACAGAGAGATAAAGTCTAGCAAGCAGGCATGATAGCCCTGGGAGCCTTGGGGGCAGGCGCGGGGGGAAGGGGGTGGCGGTGGTGAGAAAGAGCAGTCAGGAAGGCACAGACAAAGCCACAGAGATAGGAGGACCGGGAGGGTGGTATCCGGGATGGAGTGATCAGCTATGCTGAATTCAACCAGAGGCAGGTCAGGGAAGGTGAGGACAAAGAACTGGCCATTGGATCGGGTCAGTGGAGCTGGGCGTCACTGAGGCCCAGAGCAGAGACGTTTCCATGGTGTTGCGGCGATGGGTGTGCTAGAGCTGGCTCTGGGGGGAAGAGAAGTGAGAGCTACCAAGTGCGGATGACTCTTCAGGGTATTTCTAAGAAGAAAAACAAGGCACAGTTGGGGAGAGAAGCAGAGGCAAAGGTGTCTGAGTTTTTTCCCCCAAGATGGAAATTAAAAGCATTTTTGGACTGATAGGAAAGATCCAGTTGAAATGGGGAACTGATACAGGAGGGAAAGAAAAGTGCTGGAGCAATGTCCTGGATGAAATGTGAGGGGATGGAATCTAGGAATTAGGCTCTTGGGACAGAAAACTCAAAACTGGCATTTTTCTGGGGAAGGGAAACAGAGGGTCTGCCCCACCTCCCAGCCTGTGGGGTGGGGGACAAAGCAGAGAGGGAGCTGCACCCACTTAAGGGGCTGCAGGAGGAGTGTTGCCAGGCTTCCATCTGAGTGAGAAGGTGAAGGGACGCTCACAGAGGAGTCTGAGAAGAGAAGGTATTTTGCTGACGGTGGAACATGAGTTCTAGAAGGTACAATAGCAGGTTTGGGTAAGGGATGCCCCCAGAGACCTCAGCTCTTGTGAAGACTGACAGGATCCCAAACCAAGGGCATGAGCAAACGTGTCCCAGTGGTCCTGAGTTGGAGATGAGACTGGGGACGGGGCCACTGGGGGGCAGAGCATTTGAGGATTGAGGCCCATCTTTAATCTGATGGACAGATGGAGGTCTGAGCAGGAGTGGTGGTAGACCCCAGGATGGCTTCAGCACCTGGAGACCTCCCGTCTGGCCAAGGGTGCCCCTCTCAGCACCCGAGAGTCATCTTCTAACCCCTGCCACTGGAGGCCCAGTGTCTTTGCCCAGCAAATAGACCCTTGTTTTTGAGTGGATGCTTCCACACCTTCAACTTTCGATCAGGGTTTGTTTTGTTCTACAATGCTGCCACCTTTTTCAGTTCAATCCATCTGTGAGAGCTTCTTTATCAGGGCTGACCCAGCATCTCACCTACAACCTGACAAGTAGAAACCAGTCCCCCAGCCCTCTGGAATCAAAACGCTGTGGGGTGGGCCCAGCATTGTTTCAACAAGCACCCCACCCCACCTCCCACCAGGGGATGCAAGTACATGCTCAAGTTGACCTCTTCATGGGTCCACAGAGTCCCATCAGACCTCAGGGCAGGGGCAAAGCCCACTCTTCAAGGCTGGTGCTGGCCACCGGGTACCTTACTGAGGAGGGCAGTCCACAAACCCGCAGCTCACAGGACAAACCTACTATCAATAGGAAGGAAGGCACCATGGCAGAAGGGAGGTCAGTGTTTCCTTTGTGAGGTGGAGAGTGCATCTGAGGCTTTATTCAGATAAGTCTTCCTAGACCCCGTCCCCATTCACCTTCTTGCCATGCCCATCATACTAGCAATTATGTTATTCACCTTCCTCCCGACAGAAAGCTTCATGAGACCAGAGATTGGGCCAGTCTTTTTCACTGCTCTGTGTGTAATGTCTGACACTTGGTGATTATTCAGTCACTTAATTCTGTATGATTCTTTGTGACCCCATGGACTGCAGCATGCCAGGCTTCCCTGTCCTTCACTTTCCTGGAGCTTGCTCAAACTCATGTCCACTGAGTCGGTGATGCCACCCAACCATCTCATCCTCTGTCACCCACTTCTGCTCCTGCCCTCAATCTTTCCCAGCATCAGCGTCTCTTCCAGTAACTCAGCTCTTCGCATCAGGTGGCTGAAGTATTGGAGTTTCAGCTTCAGAATCAGTCCTTTTAATGAATGTTCAGGGTTGATTTCCTTTAGGATTGACTGGTTTGATCTCCATGTGTTTCAAGGGATAAGCGTTAATAAATGTTGGCTGCACAATATTGAGTTGACAGAACTTTGTAAAATCAACCAAGACCATTAATGTGGTGCTGGACTCAAAGATGGGAATTCCCTCAGCCCTCCTCACCACCACCAATGCCCCCGCCATCTCTCCTTTTCCCTCTTCCTCTCCCCCTCCCCCATTAGCTATTGTAATTCTTGAAATACTTTGTGATACCTGGTAGGAAAAAAATGTCACACTATGACATGTTTTCCAAAATTTCTTCCACTGTTCTTGCACATTCTTTCTTCTAGCTAAATTTGAGAATTGTTTTGTCGAGACCCCATCAATTGATTTGAACTGGAATTAGATTAAGTGTTTGGCATAATTTGGAGTATCTTGTTTCCTAACAACAGTAAGCCTTCCTATCCAAGATCATCTCTCTCTAGTTTTTCAAGTCTTTTTTCAGTGTCTTCAGGGGGATGTTATAATTTCCTTCATGTCCGTCTGCTGTGTTTCCTGTCTCGTCACTGTGAGTACATAAGTTTGTCTGGTTGGGTGCTGGCCCCTTTACAATACTCACTTTTAAAACCTTTCATTTTTGGTTCATTATCTGGACCATATCCAAACAAAGTATCATTTTTCTCCATCTCTTTAATATTTGTTCTTTCCCATTTCTTGCCTTCTGTTGACAATAACATCCACCAAATGTTGGCAGTCTGGTATTACCTTCTCTCCTCTTTTGTTTTTTTCCCCACTTCATGTTTCACTATTCTGAAAAGAATGGTGCCATTCTTTCATTTTATGGAGATATTCTTCATTGTAGGAAGAAAATGTTATTCTGTTCCTATTTTATTGAGGTTCCTCCCCCAGGAAATGCATTTTGAGTTTTTTTTTCAAATGCCTTTTAGTGTCTAGCAAGATTATCAAATGATGTTTCTTTTTTGACTGCCTTCGACTTGGATATGATTAATTACAGAGTTCCTAATAGTCATTGAAGCACATTATATTTGGTCCCAGTATGTTCTTTTAATTCCATGCTAGATTTGACTTGCTAATATTTTTATGTGTGTATTTGGGTTTTTGTGTTTTAAATTTAATTTTTATTTTATTTTGGAGTATAATTGATTTAGAGTGTTGTGTTAGTTTCAGGTGTCCAGCTAAGTGATTTACTTATACTCATTCTTTTTCAGATTCTTTCCCCTTATAGGTTATTACAAAATATTCAGTAAAGTTCCATGTCCTACACAGTAAGTCCCTGTTGATAATCTGTTTTATATATGGTATGCTATGCATGCTAAGTCACTAAAATGGTGTCCAACTCTTTGCAACCCTATAGCCAGCCAGCCTCCTCTGTCCATGGGATTCTCCAGGCAAGAATACTGGAGTTGGTTGCCATGCCCTCCTCCCGCGGATTTTTCCCACCCAGGAATTGACCCCGTGCTTCGTTTATCTCCAGCATTGGCAGGCAGGTTCTTTCTAACTAGTGCCACCTGGAAAAGTCAAAGTGTTAGTCACTTAGCTGTGTCCAGCTCTTGGCGAACCCATGGACTGTAGCCCACCAGGCTCTTCGGTCCATGGGATTCTCCAGGCAAGAATACTGGAGTGGATTGCCATTCCCTTCTCCAGGGGATCTTCCCGATCCCAGGATCAAACCCAGGTCTCCTGCATTGCAGGCAGATGCTGTATGGTCTGAGCCACCTGGGAAGCCCATTGTACTTATGTGCTCAGTCACTCAGTTGTGACTGACTCTTTGCAACTCCATGAACTATAGCCCACCAGGCTCCTCTGTCCATGAATTTTCTAGGCAAGAATCCTGGAGTGGATTGCCATATGTGTTGGTTAATCCAAAACTGCTGATTTATTCCTCTCCTTCACATTCCCCCTCTGACAAGCCTAAGTCTGCTTTTGAAGTCTGTGGGTGCCAATTTCATTTGTATCATTTTTCCCACATATAAATGATATCATACAACATTTCTCTTTGACTGCTTCTCCTATCTATAGATCCATCAATATCTGTTATTTTTACTTTGTATTGGAATGTAGTTGATTGATAGTGTCAGGTTTGGTAGTTTCAGGTTTACAGCAAAGTGATTCAGTTATACGTGTATCTATTCTTTTTCAAAAAGTTTTCCCATTTAAGTTATTACAGAATATTGAACAGAATTCCACGTGTTATACAGTAGGTCATTTTTTAGTAGGTCCTATTTTAAATATAATGGGGTATATAGGTCTATCTCAAATTCTCAATTTATTCCTCCTCACAACCTTTCCACTTTGTTAACCATATGTTTATTTTCTAAGTCTGTGAGTCTGTTTATTTTGCCAATAAGTTCATTTGTACCATTTTTATAGATTCCGAATATCAGTGGTATCATATGATATTTACCTTTCTCTGTCTAACTTACTTCACTTAGTAAGATAATCACTGTGTCCATCCAGGTGGTAGCAAATGACATTATTTCATTCTTTATAATGGCTTGTAAATTATACCACATATTCTTCATCTGTCAATAGACATTTAAGTTGTTTCCATGTCTTGGCTATTGTAAACAGCACTGCAGTGAACTTTGGGGTGAATGCATCCCTTTGGATCATGGTTTTCTCCAGATATACACCCAGGAGTGGGACCGCTGTGTCTTATGGCAACTCCTTAGGGATGTTTTCAGCTATTATCTCTTCAAATATTTTCTCAGGTTCACTCTCTCTCTTTTCCTTCTGGTACCCCTATAATGTGAATGTTGGTGCATTTAATTTTTTCTCTTCTGGCATCAGCTGTGCCAAGTGTCTTTCTTAGGGCATTTAATGTTGTCTCAGAGGTCTCCTAGACTGTCCTCATTTCTTTTCTTTCTTTTCTCTTTACTCTTTGCCATGACAGTGATTTCCACCATTTTGTCTTTCAGCTCACTTATCCATTTTTCTGCCTCATTTATTCTGCTATTGATCTCCTCTAGTGTATTTTTCATCTCTTTGTGTTTGTTCTTTCTTCCTCCAGGTCTTTGTTCAGCATTTCTTGTGTCCTCTTAGTCTGTGCCTCCATTCTGTTTCTGAGATCTTGGATCATCTTTACTATCATTACTCTGAATTCTTTTTCAGGTAGGTTGCCTATCTGCATTTCACTTAATTGTTGTTCGTGGTTTTTATCTTGTTCCTTTGTCTGGAACAAATTTCTCTGCTGTCTCATCTTACCTTTTTGTGTCTGTGGTCTCCTTTCCACAGATTGCAGGATCTTTTTGCTTCTGATACCTGCCCTCTGGTGGACCCAGGTCTCCTGCATTGCAGGCAGATGCTGTATGGTCTGAGCCACCTGGGAAGCCCATTGTACTTATGTGCTCAGTCACTCAGTTGTGACTGACTCTTTGCAACTCCATGAACTATAGCCCACCAGGCTCCTCTGTCCATGAATTTTCTAGGCAAGAATCCTGGAGTGGATTGCCATATGTGTTGGTTAATCCAAAACTGCTGATTTATTCCTCTCCTTCACATTCCCCCTCTGACAAGCCTAAGTCTGCTTTTGAAGTCTGTGGGTGCCAATTTCATTTGTATCATTTTTCCCACATATAAATGATATCATACAACATTTCTCTTTGACTACTTCTCCTATCTATAGATCCATCAATATCTGTTATTTTTACTTTGTATTGGAATGTAGTTGATTGATAGTGTCAGGTTTGGTAGTTTCAGGTTTACAGCAAAGTGATTCAGTTATACGTGTATCTATTCTTTTTCAAAAAGTTTTCCCATTTAAGTTATTACAGAATATTGAACAGAATTCCACGTGTTATACAGTAGGTCATTTTTTAGTAGGTCCTATTTTAAATATAATGGGGTATATAGGTCTATCTCAAATTCTCAATTTATTCCTCCTCACAACCTTTCCACTTTGTTAACCATATGTTTATTTTCTAAGTCTGTGAGTCTGTTTATTTTGCCAATAAGTTCATTTGTACCATTTTTATAGATTCCGAATATCAGTGGTATCATATGATATTTACCTTTCTCTGTCTAACTTACTTCACTTAGTAAGATAATCACTGTGTCCATCCAGGTGGTAGCAAATGACATTATTTCATTCTTTATAATGGCTTGTAAATTATACCACATATTCTTCATCTGTCAATAGACATTTAAGTTGTTTCCATGTCTTGGCTATTGTAAACAGCACTGCAGTGAACTTTGGGGTGAATGCATCCCTTTGGATCATGGTTTTCTCCAGATATACACCCAGGAGTGGGACTGCTGTGTCTTATGGCAACTCCTTAGGGATGTTTTCAGCTATTATCTCTTCAAAATTTTCTCAGGTTCACTCTCTCTCTTTTCCTTCTGGTACCCCTATAATGTGAATGTTGGTGCATTTAATTTTTTCTCTTCTGGCATCAGCTGTGCCAAGTGTCTTTCTTAGGGCATTTAATGTTGTCTCAGAGGTCTCCTAGACTGTCCTCATTTCTTTTCTTTCTTTTCTCTTTACTCTTTGCCATGACAGTGATTTCCACCATTTTGTCTTTCAGCTCACTTATCCATTTTTCTGCCTCATTTATTCTGCTATTGATCTCCTCTAGTGTATTTTTCATCTCTTTGTGTTTGTTCTTTCTTCCTCCAGGTCTTTGTTCAGCATTTCTTGTGTCCTCTTAGTCTGTGCCTCCATTCTGTTTCTGAGATCTTGGATCATCTTTACTATCATTACTCTGAATTCTTTTTCAGGTAGGTTGCCTATCTGCATTTCACTTAATTGTTGTTCGTGGTTTTTATCTTGTTCCTTTGTCTGGAACAAATTTCTCTGCTGTCTCATCTTACCTTTTTGTGTCTGTGGTCTCCTTTCCACAGATTGCAGGATCTTTTTGCTTCTGATACCTGCCCTCTGGTGGGTCAGGTTGGCCCAGGGGCTTGTGCAGGCTTCCTGGTGAGGGGGACGGTGCTGCCTAGTAGTGGATGGTGCTGTGTCTTGTCTCTCTAGTGGGCAGGGCCATGTCAAGGCATGTGTTTAGAGGTGACTGTAAGCTCAGTGCAGCTTTAGGCAGCCTGTCTGATGATGAGTGGTGCTGTGTTCCCACTCTGCTGGTTGTTTGGCTTGAGGTGTCCCAGCAGTGGAGCCTGCAGGGCTGTTGGGTGGGCCAGGTCTCATTGCCAAAATGGTGACCTCCAGGAGAGCTCACACTGACCATTGTTGTCTGGAGCCTCAGCCATCAGTATCCTTGCCCACAGAGAGCCACAGCAACCCCTGCCTCCCCATGAGACCCTCCAAGCCCTGGAGGTTTGTCTAGCCCAGGCTCCTATGGAGTCACTGCTTTGTGCTGGGTCCTAGTGCATGTGAAATCTTGTGTGCACCCTCCAAGAGTAGAGTCTCTGTTTTTCCCAGTCCTGTGGAGTTTTTCCTAGTCCTACACTCTGTTTTTCCCAGGCCTACACTCAATCCCCACTAGCCTTCAAAGCCAAATGCTCTGGGGGCTCCTCCTCCCAGTGCTAGACCCCCAGGCTGGGAAGCCTGATGGGCTCAGAGCTCTCACTTGTGCAGCAGAACCTCTGTGATTCAATTATTTTCTAGTTTGTGGGTCACCCACCTGGCAGGTATGGGATTTGATTACATCACAAAAGCTCCCCTTCTACCATCTCCTTATGGCTTCTTCTTTGTCTTTGGATGTAAAATATCTTTTTTGGTAGGTCCCAGTCTTTTTTTTCCCCCAACGTAGTTCAGCAATTATTTGTCATTTTGGTGTTTTTGTGAGAGGAGGTGTGTGCAAGTCCTTCTCTTCCACATCTTGTCTGGAATCCTGATTTGCTAATATTTTACTTGAGATTTGAGTATATCTGGTGCTGAGTGAGATAGGTCTGTAGTGATCTATAGTGTACTCTCTTTGGCAAGTTTCCAAGTCTAAGTTATAATAGCTTCAGAATAAAATTTGGTTCATCTTCTCTGTGGTATGCTCTAGGAATTAGCCATTCCTAAAAGGAACTGAACTGAAAAGGAGCTTCCTTATGAAACTAATCAGGGTGCTTCCCTATGAAACTAAGCAGTAGTGCTTTTTTAAAAACAGCTTTATAGAGGTACAGTTTATATACAGATGTTTAATATATAAAAATTCATGACTTTGGACATGTACACGCCTAGTATACTACCACCACCAAGGTAACAGACATACCCATCACCTCCACAAGTTTCCTTGAGTCCCTTTCTGTTTCTTGTTTGTTTGTTTTGTGGTGAGGACACATAACATGAGATATACCCTCTTAATAGATGTTTAAGTGCACAATATAACATGCTGATTATAGGCCCTTATTGTATAACAGATCTCCACAATGTATTCATTGAATAACTGGGAAGTAGTGTTTTTAAATGTTTTAAATATTTTCTTCTTGATTCCATGTCAATACTTTAAAGTTTCCTTTTAAGTGATTCGTCTCATTGAGAATTTGATATTTATTACCTATAATTGAACATAGTATTTCCATACTTTTAAACCTCCTCTGTGTTCTTTATTTTTTTTTTTAGTAACCAGCCTTGCCAGAAATTTGGCTATTTTATTGATTTTCATGAAAAGCCAAATCTCAGATTTATCAGTTCCTCTCTTTTTTGGCAAGTTGATTCATTCCTCTCTGATTCTTTTTTGTTGATTCTTCCTTGTGGTTGCTTGGCAGGCTTGTATAAATAAGTAGGGATCTAGCAGGAACCAAGGTTATTCACTCCCAGGTTCTGGTCTCCCACATTCTAGAACCCAGGTTACTCTACCTCCTTATCCAACTCCCTGCCAGGCCAGTGCTCCTAGAGGCCCCAGCCCTTCTCTGAGCCTTGAGCAAAACCCTACTAACTTTTGCACTTGAATCCCATTCCTCCCTTTACAAAATTCAGGTTATAAGGAGGTTTCCTAGATAAATGACTGTTTCCTTGCTCTTTGAACCAAGGGGAGTCAGAGAAGGGAGATCCACTTCTGTGTTCTAAGCAGCCCTCCAGGTACGCCTTTGCTAGAGCCCCATTTGCATCCTCCATCCCCAGTGGCCTGACCTGTGACAAGGACCTTCTCCCACCTCCTGGAACTCTTCCCTTAGAACTGCAGACAAAGAAAAACCAAGGAAATGACTCAGACTTTATGGTTGTTTGGTCTCTGTGGTTAGCACCTCCAAGCTGATATTATGCAGACAGCTCTGGTCACTCTGAAGGTGGGTTTGTGCCCTTTGCTAGCTATCCATTTGGCTTTGTCCTCGGCTTCTTACTTTGCCCCAAAGGTCAACCAGAGGAAAGACTCGAAACTCAGACTAAGTTGATCAGATTATTACCAGCTTCCTGAAGAGCTACAGCATCCATTTCTCACAATGAGGGGATAGAATGTTTCTTTTGTCCTCAGCCCATCCAAGCACAGATCACTAAAAGTTTTCAGGTTCTAAGATCAGCTTTATCATTTCCTTCTATATGCACATCAATTTGTTCTATCTCTAGTCCCAGAGGAAATCTCTCTCCTAACATACTGGATCACTTTCTTTTATCTGACAATGTGCTCAATCGCTTCAGTCGTGTCCGATTCTTGGTGACCCCATGGGCTCTAGCCTACCAGGCTGCTCTGTCCATGGAATTCTCCAGGCTAAGAATGCTGGAGTGGCTTGCCTTTAGGAGTGTCCAAAGAACTCTGGAAAAACGTTGTTGCTCACTTCAGGAGGAATCTTCCCATATTTCCAAAAGACATATGATGTGGTTTTTATTGTTGCTTAGTTTCATATCCATGCCATTACATCAGCCCTCACAAAGCCTTTTTGGAAGTATAAAGAGTAAAATATATGAATAAGTAAGAGCCAACAATTCCACTGAAATGGTAATTATTTTATTTCCTGGGCCTAGAGCTCAGGGTAGGAGGGAAGACCCTCAGACAACCCTCACTTCTTCCTGCCCTACAGACAGCCCATGTCAGAAAGGCCAGAGTGGGGAGGGTGCTGACACCCTGCCCACCCTGCTCATCTGATGAGTAGGCCTGGTCATATCCCCAGTCCCAAACTTGACTGCCAGGGCCCACACCTGAGTCAAGAATGAACAAGGGGGGACATATGCCTTGCACCCATGTTCCAGGGGGTGAGAAGTGGAGAAATAAAATGACCCACTGGAAAATCAATGGGCTTCCCTAGAGCAGTGATGTAATTAGTACCCCTACCAGTCAATGCCCATAAGTGCTTTGTGAAGCACTTTCTGCAAGAAATTAAGTCCTTGTCCAATGGCTTTCCGATAACAGAAATAATATATCTGAATTTTATTCATTCAGAAATAAATTTTGGTGGTTGTTGCTCTTTATGTGTAGCAGCTGAACAGCCTTAAATATTTGGATGCCTTTCTGATCATATTTAGAATAATGATGAGCGCCATGAATTACAGAGTACAAAGCCTGACATGTTTATTGCCTACAATCCATTTTATAGCCCTTTCTTTTAGAGCCTGAGTTGCTGCAGAGTGTTTGCAAACTAGTTACAAAGAGAACTCCAGAGCTGCCTCTCTGTTCAGCTCTCTGGGCAGAGTCTCAGTGTGGGACCACAGGCCCGAGGCAGGTGAAGACCTGTTCTCACCAGCACTAACTCTCACCCACAGTGCCACCCGTCATCCGCGTCTATCCAGAGACCCAGGCACAGGAGCCTGGGGTGGCAGCCAGCCTGAAATGTCATGCAGAGGGCATTCCTATGCCCAGAATCACTTGGCTAAAAAATGGCATGGATGTCTCAACCCAGATGTCAAAACAGCTCTCCCTTCTAGGTAAGAGCCCCCCTGGATGTCTCTGTGCCATTAATGCCATCAAGTTAGGAATGGGAATAAGAGGAGTGATTTGTTTCTAAGTCAGACATGGGGAACAACAAATGTCTCTCCTGATTTCCCTGCTCTGTGGTCTCACCCAGAGCGCTCTGAGCACAGTGATGAGATGCTGTCAGCTAGGTCCCAGGTCACCTGCAGTTCAGCTCCACTGTTTCAGCCCTCCCTGGATATATATCAGGGTACTGATTGCCCTCAGCCTGTTGAGGGGCTGTACTTTTAACCTCAATGCTCTCAACAGGAGAGAGAAAGGCAGGGGGTACTGAGCAGGCCACCCTGCACTCTGTTCTTTCTACAGCCAATGGGAGCGAGCTCCACATCGGCAGTGTTCGGTATGAAGACACAGGGGCATATACCTGCATTGCCAAAAATGAAGTGGGTGTGGATGAAGATATTTCCTCCCTCTTCATTGAAGACTCGGCTAGAAAGACCCGTGAGTCCACTTTTGCCTTTGAGCTCCTTACTGAGCTGGTTGGGAGACCCTGGGTTGTAGGGGCCACAGCCACCAACCATAAACCCCTGGAGACAAGGGTAAACCTTATGTCCTTCCATGTATCCTGGGACAGAGGATGGCCAGAGGTGAGAGAACTTTGCCTGTAAACCTAGACAACTCTGCAAATGCAGGCAGGGAAAGTCAGCAGACAGAGCCCAAGGCCACAAGGAAGCCCGCATAGCCCATCCCCAGTTCTGCCTCCTGCTTGCTCTGTCCTTCATCTACAAACTTGCTCCTACTAACCACCCACCAGCAGCTGCTGCCCTCCCATGGCCCAGGAGCTTGCCTGCACACTCACCCACACATGCTTTTGCTCCAGGGATTATTGCCTACTTGAGGTGCTAAGCAGGCTCTTCCTCATGGCCACTGCTCCCCAGTAGGCTCTACAGGAGTAATTTCATGGACATGGATGTTAGATATGGTCTCTTTCCCGTGATCAAAGACCTTTAGCTGAGTCTTTATCATCAAGGGAGAAAATCAAAAAAGTATTGGAGATGATCTTCCTAAGGAAAATCCTAGCAGAAAACCAGCGTGCTCCTGGAAGTAGTCCAGGAGGTCTGAGGGATGTTGCTGCTGTTTATCATCAACAGAAGAGAGAATCCCATTAGCTTCTGTGATCCTGGGACCTGATTCATTGGGAACCAAAAGCATCCTGAGCCCTGGAAGCATTTGTCTCTGCCCAGTATCCCCTCCTCAGTGTTGTGGGGGGCAATGAGTGGTGCAGAGTCCATACATGATGGACTAGATACCAGTGTGTTCTTGAACTGAATCACTACAATGTTCTGACGTTGCTTTTTCTCTTTTTTCTTCCCTTAATCATGTACCTGCTTTCTTCATTTCTCTGATGCTGCAGTTGCAAACATTCTATGGCGAGAAGAAGGTACAAGCTTATTTGTTCTGTATTGTGCCTGTAATCACATGTGTTCATGGCTCCATAATCTGCCATCTTTCCATGCACCATCAATAGTTTTTTCAAACATCAAGCAATCCCTACAGGTGGGCTCCACAGGCCAGATTAGAGGGAAAGTCCACATCAAACTCAAGTGCACACTTGAGGCAGGTTTAAACCTACTAGTGTCTTTAATAGGTTTCCTAGGTGGCACAGTGGTAAAGAATTCACCTGCCAGTGCAAAACACATAAGAGACGCAGATTCAATTCCTGGGTTGGGAAGATCCCCTGGAGTAGGAAATGGCAACCCATCCCAGTATTCCTGCCTGGAGAAATCCATGGACAGAGGAGCCTATCGGGCTATAGTCCATGGTGTCACAGAGTCAGACATGACAGACCATGCACAAGCACGGATGTCTTTAATGGACTCTAGACTATCCGAATTTTTAAAACAAAAGTTTCCATTTAAAGCTATTTTGAAACCTCCACTGAAGCAGACTTCTTGGCAGGGATCCTCGTCAGAACTGGGCCTTAAAATATTTTCTAGTAACTGATGTTGGTGTTGGGGTTTAGTGTTACTTTGAGAAAATGCTAAAGAAAAAAGCTACCATCATGTCTGTAAATATACATTTGCATGTATATTTCTAAATGAATAGGTTTTTTAAACCTATGTATATCTACCCAACGATCTTTAGATATTAGGCCAGGCCATACAAAACTGCCATTTGGGGGAAATTGCCTGACAGTCCAGTGGTTAGGACTCCATGCGTCTACTGCTGAGGGTCCAGGTTCAGTCCCTAGTCAGGGAACTAAGATCCCGCAAGCCACATGGCCAAAGAGAGCAAAAAACAAAATTGCCATTTTTGTAAATCAAAAGTGGTCTAATAATATGGTTCAAAAATAGCAAGCACATGTGGGCACTGGGTTAAAGAGCCTGAGTCACTGTGTTGGGTGCATTTGCAATGGACTCCCCAACTCTCCCTCTGAACCCCTCCACCAGAGACTCCAACTCACCTGAGGTACCTTGTCCTCTAGCTTGGTGGACAAAGGGAGAGGATGAGCACCAGGAGAAGGCACCGTGTGATCCAGGGTTAAGCACTAACTCTCCGTTTTTGAAAACCAGCACATTTCCTCGTGCTTCTTCTTAAGAACTTCACAGGCTGTTACCTGCCATCTAGCATGCGCATGCATACAAGCACTCAGAGTAATTTCCTGACTGTCAGGCACTATTGCTCACACAGTCTGGGAGCAAAACAAAGGCAGAGCCTGGAAAATGAGGGGTTGTTGCCAGTAGGTTTTAGGAATCCTCAGAAGGAAAGTCGTAGCAACGGTTACTGATCAGGGACAGCGGTCCCTTGACACTGCCTTAACCTGGCTTCTAGGCCACCGCGCACAGAGAGCTTTGGCTCTGTTTCTTTAAAAAGTGCTTTCTAAGGGGTGTTTACAAGTCTCAAAAGTGGAGAACTGCAGAGAGCGCAGGAGCCCCTGGAAAGTGTTAAATGCAGCTCTGGAGGCCCAAAGGCCAAATTAAGACCCATAGCTGCCTCGGAGCTTAGGGCTGGCTGGTGCTATGCTGATATTGGACAACCAGCAGTGAACAGACTCCATCACACCTGGACAGCTGTCTGCCCACACCCTTCCCTGCTCATACTCAAGGACCCAAAGTTGGAGAATACAGGAGCAAAAGCAGAGAGGTTGGCAGGGCTGTCCCATCTCTGAATAGGAGCAGTGATATGATGACTCCCAATAGCAGAGAATGTACCCCTGTGCCCCTTGGTCAAGCTCACCACAGACAGAACTTTCCAGGTCTGACTCATGAGGCCAGCTCTTGTGAAGTCAATTACTTGTGGAGCAGGCCTTGTTGAGCTTCACATTGCACTGCCCATGGTGGCAAGGCTCAGTGCCCAGCCTGTAGCACAGCTGCAAGCCCCACGTGAGCTCTACAGAGTTTTCAGCCTCATGTTGGTTCTTCCAGCCACTGATTTTCTAAGAACCTTGGGAGCCTGTTGTGGGGTCTGTGGTTATTTTGCAGGAACGACCTCTGGCCCCTAGGTTTGAGCAAGAGGAGCTTGCCAAATGACAGTATATAGAAGAGAAAGTCTTGCTGGGGACAAGATAGATTGGGGTCACAGCAAATGTGTGCTCCCTACCCTACTCCATACACTGGCCACTGGGTGGGAGGCACAGGCCCACTTTGTCTGGCTCTTGGGAGAGGCTGCCCAGCACCCAGGATTCCCGCTGGGACCTGTGCAGAGTGCTTCCAGGCATTCCCAGCTTCCGAGAGGCTGGAGTCTAGCTGTTTATAGTGGGAGGAGCCCTCATCTCAGCACAGAACCAGAGGCAGGTGAGGCTATGTTGTGGAGTCAGGGACCCCTGTCTACACTGGAAGCCAAAGTGACCAGCAGAGCCACTGAAAGTAGGCAGAACAGGATTCCCATTTGCCTGTTTTATCATTTTCTCACTCACTAAAAACTTACTCCATTAGTCAATTAAGTCAGTACACTGATTTTCTTAGCATGCTAGGAAAGAATTTTTTACATAGGTAATTCTCTTAGAATTCCTAGTAGTCTTTTCAATGTGTTACCTTCAAAAGCAAAGAAGGGAGAGAGGAGCCGGGGAGGGCAGGAGGAGGGAGAACTCTAGACCTTACCCATCCCTGTGCCATGCTGACCTTGTATGGAGAGCAGGGCGAGGGGACAGAGCCCAAGCACAGGCTCCAGGTCTGTCACAAGGGCTGGTGGCCTCAACCCAGCCCCTCTTCATCTTGGGCCTGTTTTTTGTTGGTTTTGTTTTTTGGGTTTATGGTTAGGACTCCATGCGTCTACTGCTGAGGGTCCAGGTTCAGTCCCTAGTCAGGGAACTAAGATCCCGCAAGCCACATGGCCAAAGAGAGCAAAAAACAAAATTTCCATTTTTGTAAATCAAAAGTGGTCTAATAATATGGTTCAAAAATAGCAAGCACATGTGGGCACTGGGTTAAAGAGCCTGAGTCACTGTGTTGGGTGCATTTGCAATGGACTCCCCAACTCTCCCTCTGAACCCCTCCACCAGAGACTCCAACTCACCTGAGGTACCTTGTCCTCTAGCTTGGTGGACAAAGGGAGAGGATGAGCACCAGGAGAAGGCACCGTGTGATCCAGGGTTAAGCACTAACTCTCCGTTTTTGAAAACCAGCACATTTCCTCGTGCTTCTTCTTAAGAACTTCACAGGCTGTTACCTGCCATCTAGCATGCGCATGCATACAAGCACTCAGAGTAATTTCCTGACTGTCAGGCACTATTGCTCACACAGTCTGGGAGCAAAACAAAGGCAGAGCCTGGAAAATGAGGGGTTGTTGCCAGTAGGTTTTAGGAATCCTCAGAAGGAAAGTCGTAGCAACGGTTACTGATCAGGGACAGCGGTCCCTTGACACTGCCTTAACCTGGCTTCTAGGCCACCGCGCACAGAGAGCTTTGGCTCTGTTTCTTTAAATAGTGCTTTCTAAGGGGTGTTTACAAGTCTCAAAAGTGGAGAACTGCAGAGAGCGCAGGAGCCCCTGGAAAGTGTTAAATGCAGCTCTGGAGGCCCAAAGGCCAAATTAAGACCCATAGCTGCCTCGGAGCTTAGGGCTGGCTGGTGCTATGCTGATATTGGACAACCAGCAGTGAACAGACTCCATCACACCTGGACAGCTGGCTGCCCACACCCTTCCCTGCTCATACTCAAGGACCCAAAGTTGGAGAATACAGGAGCAAAAGCAGAGAGGTTGGCAGGGCTGTCCCATCTCTGAATAGGAGCAGTGATATGATGACTCCCAATAGCAGAGAATGTACCCCTGTGTCCCTTGGTCAAGCTCACCACAGACAGAACCTTCCAAGTCTGACTCATGAGGCCAGCTCTTGTGAAGTCAATTACTTGTGGAGCAGGCCTTGTTGAGCTTCACATTGCACTGCCCATGGTGGCAAGGCTCAGTGCCCAGCCTGTAGCACAGCTGCAAGCCCCACGTGAGCTCTACAGAGTTTTCAGCCTCATGTTGGTTCTTCCAGCCACTGATTTTCTAAGAACCTTGGGAGCCTGTTGTGGGGTCTGTGGTTATTTTGCAGGAACGACCTCTGGCCCCTAGGTTTGAGCAAGAGGAGCTTGCCAAATGACAGTATATAGAAGAGAAAGTCTTGCTGGGGACAAGATAGATTGGGGTCACAGCAAATGTGTGCTCCCTACCCTACTCCATACACTGGCCACTGGGTGGGAGGCACAGGCCCACTTTGTCTGGCTCTTGGGAGAGGCTGCCCAGCACCCAGGATTCCCGCTGGGACCTGTGCAGAGTGCTTCCAGGCATTCCCAGCTTCCGAGAGGCTGGAGTCTAGCTGTTTATAGTGGGAGGAGCCCTCATCTCAGCACAGAACCAGAGGCAGGTGAGGCTATGTTGTGGAGTCAGGGACCCCTGTCTACACTGGAAGCCAAAGTGACCAGCAGAGCCACTGAAAGTAGGCAGAACAGGATTCCCATTTGCCTGTTTTATCATTTTCTCACTCACTAAAAACTTACTCCATTAGTCAATTAAGTCAGTACACTGATTTTCTTAGCATGCTAGGAAAGAATTTTTTACATAGGTAATTCTCTTAGAATTCCTAGTAGTCTTTTCAATGTGTTACCTTCAAAAGCAAAGAAGGGAGAGAGGAGCCGGGGAGGGCAGGAGGAGGGAGAACTCTAGACCTTACCCATCCCTGTGCCATGCTGACCTTGTATGGAGAGCAGGGCGAGGGGACAGAGCCCAAGCACAGGCTCCAGGTCTGTCACAAGGGCTGGTGGCCTCAACCCAGCCCCTCTTCATCTTGGGCCTGTTTTTTGTTGGTTTTGTTTTTTGGGTTTTTTTTTTTTTTGTCTTTAAAATAAGGAGGCTGAACTAGCTGGTCCCCAAGGCCCTTTCTCTGCTGATATAAGGAAATTTCTCCCCAGACAGCCATGGCCCTGGGCTAGGATGAGGTGAGGGGCCTGACCCAGTTGTGGGCTCTGTCACCTGGCATGGGGCTGCCACAGGGAAACTGGTAAGGCAGAGGTTAGAGCAAACTGTCCTGAAGGAAATGTTCACTGGCACAGAGACCAGGTTTGGACAAAGGAATACCAACCCCAGCATTCTTAGGCTCCCATGTTCCAAGAGGCAGCACTGTATATAAATGTGTTTAAAAAAAACAACTTTTTTTCTTTGGCATCATCTGATCCATTCTGATTTGCCTAGTTGACAAGGACCAAGGGAGACTTTGCCTTTCAGGATGTGTGTGCATTCAGTTGCTTAGTCTTGTCTGACTCTTTGTGGCCCCATGGACTGCAGCCCACCAGGCTCCTATGCCCATGGAGTTTTCCAGGCAAGAATACTGAAGTAGGTTGCCACACCCTCCTCCAGGGCATCTTTCCAACCCAGGGATCCCAACTCAGGTCTCCCGCATTGCAGGTGGATTCTTTACTAGCTGAGCCACCAGGGAAGCCCAAGAACACTGGACTGAGTAGACTTTCCCTTCTCCAGGGGATCTTTCTGACCCAGGAATCGAAGCAGGGTCTCCTGCATTGCAAGCAGATTCTTTACCAGCTGAGCTACCAGGGAAACCCTTAGGAAAGGTCAAATGTATGTCACAGCCAGAACTGTCCTTTATTTGAAAACTTGTATTGACAGCCAGCTGTGGATGACCTGGGGCAGGTGTGTGTGTCTGGGAAGACAGCCTGGGGATTGGAGGGCCCTCGGTGTACGTGTTGATTCTCAGCCCTCAGGCACTTGCTCCCCACGCACTGCCTGCTCATCTCGCCTCACCCCTCCTAGACCAGACCTTGCACTCTGTGCCTGCACCCGGCGCAGCCAGGCTGCCGGTTTCATCTGTGCCCACCGTGGCCTGTGAGCCACCTGGGGACCAGCTGCTAGGAAGGGCATAACGATGGCTGTGCTTGCTCCTCACAGGCCTCAGTGTGGGAAACATGTTTTACGTCTTCTCCGACGATGGCATAATCGTCCTGCACCCAGTGGACTGTGAGATCCAGAGGCACCTCAAGCCCACAGAGAAGATCTTCATGAGCTACGTAAGTGTCTGGCACCTGGGACACTCCACATCACACGCAACATCCCAGCAACATCCCTTTCACCATGTGTGCCACCGGGTTTCTTGAATTCCGTTTGCTACACATGATGTGGTTCCAGATGCCTTCCTCCAGTGGCCACTTCCATGCACGGAGCCTGAAGGGAGGCCCCAGGAGGACAGACGGGTTCCTGGCCTCCCTAAGTTCACAATCAAATGACAGACAGCAGCGTGAATGGACAGCTTCCAAACAGGTGCTGCTAGGAGGATGTGTAAGGTGCATGGCAACAAGGCCTCTCCAGCGGCAAAGTCAGAGAAGGCTCCAGGGCAGGTCATGCCTGGGCTCAGTTGTAAAGAACAGGTAGGAATTGATGATGAGTGTCGAGAAGAAATGTCATGAACGTGGAGCACAGGAGCATAAAACATCAGGTCCTGTTCAGGGAACCACAAATATTCTATATGCCTGGAGGACAAATGGATGTGAGAAGGGCCTAAGATTGAGGATGACAGTAGGTAAAGGTCAGGGCTAGTGAGTCCTAAGGGGAAGCACTGAAGGACTTCAAGCGAAGGATGGTCAGCATTAAGGTGCTTTGGAACATGTGAGGGCCTCACGGAGGGTGATGATCAGAAGGGCTGCACTGGAAGCACAGAAGTGGGTGAAGAGGCTGTTGTGATGATCCAGGAGAGGATGGGGACCTGGGTTAAACCACAGGCAGTGAGAATAGGAAACATTTAGTAGATTTTTGCACTTTGGAGGCCCTCAGTGGTCCCCGGGGAGCAGGGAAGAGCACATGAAACCTGTGAGTGGCCTGAGCATCAGAGCTGCTACGGACAGTTTAGAGGCTGGGCAGAAATGGCAGTATGCCATGCAGGGGGCAGAGGCAGAAGAGACGACTGCAGGCAGCAGGTCCAAAACAGCTCTTCCAGCCCCCCAGACCCAGCTGTCAGGAGGCATCCTCAGGGCTGTGCCTCCCACCCCTCGGTTCAGTCCCTTCCACTGGTGTCCCACTTGGCCTTGCATGGGTGGATTCTTACCAGAGGTCTGACCTAGCTAATCCTTGGCTTCTTGAGGGTAGAAGTATGGCATTAATCCAAGAGTCATCTAAGAGCCCCCGTGAGCCCTCTACTCTAAGACATACAGTGGATACCCTGGCCACAGTGATCGGCTTGCAGCTCACGGAGCAAGTGGGCTTGGCCCAGACGAGTGCCTAAAACAAGTTTGTTGCACTGCTGTGCCATGGTGTATTTCACAGTGTTGTGTTTCTTATATTTGCATCTTGGAAACAGCTCTTTTCCAGACTGTTTCATTTGAATTAATCATGTTTCAAAGTGTTAACCTCTGATAAGTTTTCCCTCCATGTGATAGCCATGAAACCATCTAGAAAGAGTTGTTGTTGTTTAGTCACTAAGTCGTGTCCAATTCTTTGCAACCCATGAACTGTAGCCTGCCAGGCTCCTCTGCCATAGGATTCCCCAGGCAAGGCTACTGGAATGGGTTGCCTTTTCCTTCTCAAGGGGATCTTCCTGACCCAAGGATCAAACCCGTGGCTCCTGCATAGGCAGCAAATTCTTTACCACTAAGCCACCACCAGCCCCCTGGTAAGAGTGGTCCTAGTTAATTTCTAGCAGTTAGGTTTGAATAATTACAACCCATCACATTGGCACTAACTTCTCATATATTTGCAAAAACCTGACCTGTAGCTTGCAAGGGAAATCTCTCAAATCCTAAGCAGGGCTCAATTTTCCTAAGAAACTAGAACATACACAGTAAGAGAGGTCCTGTAGGCATTTCAGGCAAATCAAACCTCTGCGAGCTATGCAACAGTCCCAAATAACACTTGGCTCACCTGCAAAGTGGCCAGAACCTCCCAGAACGTTACAATGAGCTGACCCTCTTCCTCAGGTTCTGGGTGAGTAGGCAGTCGGTGCCTCTTATCTCTGGCCTCTCTGCTGGCTGAGAGTCCACTTTGCCCAGCAGGATGCTGCAAGATTAGTAGGTCAGGGCACAGGCAGTAGAGCAGGATCTGCACAAGTGATATCAGAGCCCACCTCCATCACTCAGCAGGCCAAGTGGCTTAAGAAAAGTGTCTAACCCCGCTAAGCCTCTGTCTTTTCTCATAGGTAAATTAAGGTTATTGTGAGGATTAAGGGCTTCCCAGGTGGCACTAGTGGAAAAGAACCCACCTGCCAATGCGAGAGGACATAAGAGACATGGGTTCAATCCCTGGGTCAAGAAGATTCCCTGAAGAAGGGCATGGTGACCCACTCCAGCCTGGAGAATCCCATGGACAGAGGAGCCTGGCCAGCTACGAACACAGGGTTTCAGAGTCAGACATGACTAAAGCAACTTAGCACACAGGCATGTAAGGATTAAATATGATGACAGAGAGAGTAAAGTGTAAAAGGAAAAAGACCTGCTTCAAAGCTATTGCAGCTGTTTAGGAAAGAAACTGGGCTTAAGCTAGAACATAGAACTCCAAGATTTAGGAGGCAATCTCTGTAGTCCTCAGGGACTAATTCACAGTGAGTTGTGTGGGAGAAGAAGCATCCAGAATGGTGTTCCTGCTTTGGACTCAGCTGCCTAGATGCCATTGAGGACCCAGAGGAGGAGCAGGGATGGCAGCAAAGACCAGCTCACATGTGGACGGTTGAGAATGAGCTGACTGTAGGAGAACCCATGGGAGAGCTGGGGGAGGATGGTTCTGAGCTAAAGGCACAGATCTGGGGGCCTCAGCATGCGATACTGATGACAGCTAAGATAGGAGACAAGATTACCCAGGGTGCATGTAAGCGATGGAGCTGGGCTCCTGCTCAGAACCCTGGGGCTAACACAGAGGTTGACACAGCATTTCACAAGAGTCATCAGGAAACACGTGAGAATGTCTATCACAAAAGACAGGGAAAAGAAGGTCCTCTTTTCTCTCCTTTATTCATATTACATTATGTTATATATTTCAAGCACCAGTTCTGTGTCAGGTACTTCAGTAGGTGCTAAGAATAAAGCAATGAGTGCAACAAAGAGCTTGCTCTCAAGGAGCTTGCGATCTAGTGAAAAAGGAAAGATTAAATGTAGGTAGACAAACAAATGAGGAAGGTCAAGTGGTGAATGAGAAATGTAGCAAGGTGAGGGAGGGTGGGTGCCAGGGCGCTACGCTTGGTGAGGCTAGAGAGGCCGTCTCAAGAAGGCGACATGTGGGCTGACGTGTCACCTGAAGGACGTGAAATAAACCAGGTAGACATCTGGGAAAACCAGTTGACCAGCGTGCGGGCCCTGGTGCAGGAGTTCAGCATGAGTACAGAAGACGCCGGCACGTGTGTGCACAGGATGGGTGGGAAAGGGAGAAGAACACTAGAGACAGGTCAGAGGAACCCCAGGAGCCAGAGCATTCAGGGCCTTGTTGGCTTCAGGAAAGACTTGGACCCTGTTCCGAGCAAGAAAGAGTGTTATTGTGGTGAAGTGCGTTGAGCTGACTTGTATTTCACAGGGATCCCTGTGGTTGGTGAGTCAAGAATCTGTTGGGGGAGGCCAGGGTGGAATCAAGGAGCACAGTGGGGATGCTGTAGCCAGTCACTCAAGGGACAGATGTGGCTTGAGTCCCGGTGCCAGAGGTGGACGTGGTCGGAAAGTTTAACTCTGAATATGTTCTTGAAGGAAAAATTGAAATGATTTTTATTTATTGGATGAAGGCTGAGGGTGTAGAGAGAGAAAGCAGAGTCAAAGATGCCTTCAAAGATTTTGTCTGGGAAGTAAAACAAGGGAAATGAGCAAGACTGGAAGGCAAAACTGAGTGGATTTTGGACTTATCAAATTTGAAATGTAAATGAAATAGCTACTTAGGAAAGTAGCTAAGTCTGGAGTTCAGAGAAGAGGGCTGAGCTAAAGATACAAATTTGGGAGTTGTTAGCACAAGAAGGAAATGGCAACCCACTCCAGTGTTCTTGCCTGGAGAATCCCAGGGACAGGGGTCGCACAGAGTTGGACACGACTAAAGTGACTTAGCAGCAGCCACAGCAGACTGTATTTAAAGTCACAGGTGTGGATTAACAATGATTAGCAAAGGTAGTGGATTTTAGAGAAGTCATCGGGTAGTGACCCCTGAGCACTCTGGCGTCTAGAGATGCCATGTAGAGAGAGCAACAGAGAAGGGTGGAGGGTAAAGAACCAAGCAACAGTCAACACAGTGTCAGATGATGCCCAAGTTCAAATAAGATGATGGCGAAGCTTGACTATAACTGAGAAGTTGGCCAGGGGTTCAGTGAGAACACCGCCAGCTCGTGCAGAGGACTGGCGCCAGAAACTAAGAGGCATGTGAGAGACGAGGACGCTGAGCGTGTGTGCAGGCGACCCCTGCAGGAGTCTGGCCACTGACAGAGCTGTGTGCGGTGGATGGGGATGAGGAGAGGGAGAAGGCCACTCTCAAGAGTGGAAGCACACGGACCTCTCAGCTGCTGGCCGAAAGGCCGGCAAAGGGAGTTACAGCCTCAGGAGGAGCAGGGGAAGATGAAAGATGAACGGAACGTGGAGTGAAAAGCTCCGTGCACGGTGATGCGAGAAGCTGTGCGTGCTGTGCTCCCTGGGGTGCTGCAGTGGCGAAGAATTCTGAGAGAGGAAGAAAGGAAGAGGGAAGGGTGAAGGGAGCGGAACCCAGCGATGGCAGGGGGACAGGGGATTAAGACTTATGGCAGCCTGTCTCCTTTGCAGGAAGAAATATGTCCTCAAAAGGATGGGGACGCCACCCAGCCCTGCCAGTGGGCATCAGCAGTGAACGTCAGGCACCGCTACATCTACGTGGCCCAGCCCACACTGAGCAGAGTCCTCGTGGTCGACGTGCAGGCTCAGAAAGTCCTTCAGGTACATCTCTCTGAGGGAGGGGGGAGCTTCCAGTTCGGGGGCACAGCCTGCCACATCCGTCTTTGTTCTCTGCGCACTTCCCAGCTCCTAGGATAAGTGGTCAGGCTAGTGGAAGGATGTAGAGAAGATTCATTTTAGCGAAATGCATTTTTCATTAAGCATGTATTGCCTACTGTGTGCCCAACTTTGGTCTAGGTATTGCCTACTGTGTGCCAAACTTTGGTCTAGGTGCTGGGACAAATAGCCATGAATGAACAGGTCCCAGAAATTATATTCTAATTGGGGAAAGAGACCATCATTTGGAATTTTAGGGAGCTACAGATGCTAAGAGCTATTTACATGTTGAAAGGGACGGAGGAACCGAAAGACTGTTTTTAAATGGCCCTCCCTCTGGAGGTAAACAGAATCTGAGATCTGAACACCAAGTGGGATTGGAGCTTTGGAGACGACCATGGCTGAGGACAGTGGGATGCAGCAAAGACGGAGATAAACTAAGGCCGGTGAGATAGCAAACCGTTCAAGTCTTTTAATCAGGAGAGTGACATAATCTGACATCTTTAAAGAGTCAATCTGCTGCTCAGATTAGAAAACAGAACAGAGATGTGGTCACTGAAATAATCCAGGCAAGAGAGGATGACAGCAGTGGAGGCAGTAAGAAGTTATCAAAGTCTTGCTATATTTTGAATGTGGAGCCCAAAAGATCTTCTGCTCATTTGAATGTAAGGTTTGAGAGAAAGGAATAATAATAATAATTTAAGCAGTGGTAGAATGGTAATGCCATAAACTGTGTGTGGTGGGTGGAATAATGGCTCCCAAGATATCCACACCCTCATCCCCAGAACCAAAGAATGTCACCTTATATGGCAAAAAGGATTTCACAGGTGTGATTAAGGATTTTTAATACTTTTTATTGGACTGTAGTTGATTTACAATGTTGTGTTAGTTTCAGGTATACAGCAAAAGGAATCAGTTATACATACAGATATATCTACTTTTTTTTTTTTTAAGATTCTTTTCCCATAGAGATCATTACAGAGTATTGAGTAGAGTTGCCTGTGCTATACAGTAGGTTCTTATTAGTTATCTATTTTATATATAGTTAATTCTCTTAAATCCCAATCTCTCAGTTTACCCCCTCCTTTTCCCAATCTGTGAATTCTATTTCTGTTTTGTAACAAGTTCATTTGCATTATTATTTTAGATTCGACATATACGCAATATCATATTTGTCTTTCTCTGACTTACTTAGTATAATCATCTCCAGGTCCATCAATGTGGCTGCAAATGGCATTATTTCATTCTTTTTTATGACTAATATTCCATTATACATACATATTGGGCATTTTGACTGTTTCCTTGTCCTGGCTATTGTAAGTAATGCTACAGTGAATGTTGGGTGTGTGTATCTTTTCAAATTATGGTTTTCTCCAGATACTTGCTCAGGGGTGGGATTGCTGGGTCATAGGGGTAGTTCTGTATTTAGCTTTTTAAGGAACCTCCATACTGTTCTCCATAGTGGTTATACCAATTTACATCCCCACCAAAGGTGCAAAAAGGTTCCCTTTTCTTCACACCCTCTTCAGCATTTATTATTTGTAGATTTATTGATGATGGCCATTCTGACTAGTGTGAGACCTCACTGTAGTTTTGATTTGCGTTTGTCTAATAATTACCGATGTTGATCTTGTCATGTACTTCTTGGCCATCTGTACGTCTTCTTTGAAGAAATGTCTATTTAGGTCTCCTGCTTATTTTTTGATTGGGGTTGCTTTTGTTTGATTTTGATATGCATGAGCTCTTTGTATATTTTTATAGATTAATCCCTTCTTGGTTGCTTATTTGTAAATATTTTCTCCCATTCTGTGGGTTGTCTTTTCATTTGTTCATGGTTTCCTTTGCTGTGCAAAAGCTTTGAGTTTAATTAGGTCCCATTTGTTTGTGTTTACTTTCATTACTCTTGGAGGTGGATCAAAAAAGATCTTGCTGCCATTCATGTCAGAATATTCTGTCTGTTTTCCTCAAAGTATCCAATCATACCTTTGGGTCTGTAATCCATTTTGAGTTTATTTTTGGGTATGGTGTTAAAGAATGTTCTAATTTTATTCCTTTACATTTTAACTGTCTGGTTTTGCCAGCACCACTAATTGAAGAGACTGCTTCTCTCCATTGCATATTCTTCCTTTGTCAAAGATTAGGTGACAATAGGTGCATGGGTTTATTCTGGGAGTTTTTAACCTGTTCCATTCATCTGTACTTCTGTTTTTGTGCCAGTAGCATACTATTTTATAGCTTTGTAGTATAGTCCAAAGTCAGGAACCCTGATTCCTCCAGCTCCATTCTCCTGAAGATTGCTTTGGCTATTCAGGGTCTTTTGTGTTTGCGTACAAATTCTAAAGATTTTGTTCAAAGTAAGGATTTTTAAATGGCATTTAAAGGGACTTAATTATCTGGGTGAGCCCTAGCTGCAAGCACAAGTATCCTCATAAGAGAGAAGATGTGACAACATAGAAGAAGGCGACAGTTTAAGGGCTAAAGCAGGTTTGCTACACTGCTGGCTTTAAGACTGGAGGGCAAGGCCATAAGGCAAAGAATGCAAATTTGGGGATTCTGGCCGCTGGAAAAGACAAATGCATTCTCACCTAGAGCCTCTAGAGGGAGCACTACCATGCAGATGTATTTCTCCTGCCAGTGAAATTAATTTTGGACTTCTGGCCTCAAGAACTGTAATTATGGGGAATAAATTTGTGTTGTTTTAAGCCACCAAGTTAGTGGCACTGTTGCTACAGCGGTAGGAAAGTAATGCACTCGGATAGAGGCTTTGAGCAAGGCAGCGGATGAAGCAGATACAGGGGGAAATTAGTAACTCAGCTTTAGGTTACGTTTAAGCTGCTATTATATATATAGTCTATATCTTTAAAGATGTCATGTAATAGGTTGCATAA
The DNA here is from genome assembly GCA_006408675.1 of Madoqua kirkii. NCBI lineage: Eukaryota > Metazoa > Chordata > Mammalia > Artiodactyla > Bovidae > Madoqua > Madoqua kirkii. The sequence continues at coordinate 136,303 of SJYC01121716.1, forward strand.
ATAGGTCTGGAGTCAAAGGAGAGGTCTAGGCTGGAGATATGAAAGTGGGCATCATCACCACGTGAATTTGTTAAATCCAGTGACCTGGAGGAGATCATGGAGGGATATATACATAGAGAAGAGGTCACAGCTGGAGCCCTGAAGTACTCTAACACTTAAAGATCAGGAATGAGAGAGAGCCCACAGAGGAGGCCAAGGAGGAGTAACCCGACAGGTAAGAAAACAGTGAGGAGAGGATGGTTTTCCAGAAGCCAGGAGCAGAGTATTTTAAGGGAGAGTTAGTGGCGAATGGTGTCAAAGGTTGCTGAAAGTATTTGTATGTTATGAAAACTGAGAACTAACCTTGGATTCAGTACCACATGGATCACCTTGGCAGGAACAAACAGGACGATAATGGCAGAATGCAAACCTGAGCGGGGTGAGGTCAAGTCAGAATCAGAGGGAGTAGAGATGGTGAATACAGACAACCATCTTTCAGCGAGTAAGAGGAGACAAGTGAGGCGGTAGCTGGCAGAGGATGTTGAAGAAACTTTTAGGCTAGATGACATTCCCGCTTTGTACGCTAATGGGGAAAACTTCTGCAGTTCTTCCCATATTTGTATGTTATGAAAACTGAGAACTAACCTTGGATTCAGTACCACATGGATCACCTTGGCAGGAACAAACAGGACGATAATGGCAGAATGCAAACCTGAGCGGGGTGAGGTCAAGTCAGAATCAGAGGGAGTAGAGATGGTGAATACAGACAACCATCTTTCAGCGAGTAAGAGGAGACAAGTGAGGCGGTAGCTGGCAGAGGATGTTGAAGAAACTTTTAGGCTAGATGACATTCCCGCTTTGTACGCTAATGGGGAAAACTTCTGCAGTTCTTCCCTTTCTTCTGCATCACTGAAGTAGGCAGTGGAATCCAGGACATATGAGCAGATGCAGCAGCCTAAGAGAAACGCACGTTCACTCATCAGAGCAGGAAGAAACCGGAAGTATTTCGGCACGGGTGCAAACAGGTGATACAGTTGGTGGTAGCTGGGTGACCTTCTCTTCTGGTTGCCTTTGAAATAGGAAGGAAAATTATCGCCAAGGCTCGAAGTCTAAGGAAAGAGGTGAAAGTTGGACGTGAGATTAAATTGACCGGGGAAATGTGATAGGACCGAAGGGCAGTGGTGAAGGTCCACTTAAGGATGAGGGGTGCAAATTTAAAGTCAAACCAGTGACGAGGCTTATGTTTGTTTGTTTGTTTGTTTTTTCCAAGGAATGCTCAGCTGTGCAGGTTGCTCACTGTTGGGGGAAAGTTACATAAAACCAGGGTTTTGGTTGTGGTTTCTCCGGGCAAATATGACAGGAGATTTTCTAGCTATCTTTTTGTTATTGATTTACCTGGTCAGAGAAAATACTCTGAATAATTTCAATCCTTTGAAGTCTATTGAAGCTTGCTTTATAATCAAGTTAATCTACTTTGGCAAATACTGCATGTATACTTTAAAAGCTTCTGTTTTCTAATGTTTTTAAGTATGTGTGTGTCAAGTTGGATCATTCTATTATTCAAATATTCTAAGTGACTTTTGTTTAGTCAACTAGCTGCTGAGAGGTATGTGAAATCTCCTCCTATGACTGTAAATTTATCAAGTTCCATCCATTTTTGCTTTGCTTTAAAATTGTAATATCTTCCTGAGTGGAAGACTTCTTTCAAAATATCCCTGTTTATCTCTGGTAAAGCTTCTTGCCTGAAAGTCTATTTTTGTCTAACAGTATAGTTAAATCAGATTTACTTTGATTAGTGTTACCATGGTATAATTTTTCCATTCTTTCACTTTCAATCTATGTCATGTATTTAAAAGGTGATCTTTTTTTTTTTAATTTTTATTTTTTGTTTAATGCTTATTCCATTTCACAGCACTGCATTGGTTCTGCCATACATTGACATGAATCAGCCACAGGTGT
>SJYC01121717.1:0-29143 GCA_006408675.1 Madoqua kirkii
AAAAAAAAAAAATAAGACTCAGAACAACAGAGCCAGAATTCAAATTCAAGTCCTCAAGGGCCAAACACATGGTCTTAACCAATAAACCTACTCCTTTCAATACCCACCTTGACAAAAAGATGGAACCCTAGCTGTTCCAGATTCACTTCTTTGCAGATCCCAAGGGGCACAGGCCACACACACTAGGGGCTCTGCTCTGCATGAACTTCTGTCTCAAAGAGATGACTGCCCAGACTCTTCCTGAAGATTTGGGTTCTGGCCAGTCCCCCTAAGCAAGAGGAAGTGCATCTCATTAGGACCCAAAAACTCTTGGTCGAAAGCAGACAGCAGCAGTTGGCTTGCTCACTGCCCACAGAGGCTGGGCTTATCACTGCACACACTCTGGATTTCTCCTTCAGGCTCACAATCCCCAGGATGCCAAGTATTGAGACTGGGGGTATGCTGGGACAGCAAAGCCTCAGCCCACCATCAGACCCACCCCAAACAGCTGAGAGAAGCTTCTATTCTACCCAGTGTTCGCACATTCCCTCCTAACCAGGCTGAAAGGAGGCCACTCAGAGAGAGGCAAAGCACACGGTCCCAGGCTCCACATTCCCAAGTCTGGGAGATGGAGGAGGAGGGCAAGATTGCCAGCTCTACTCACTGCCAGAACACCTCCACAGCCTTCACAATGTACTCCCTCTCTCGTTCAACCAATATCTTCTAAGAAGCATCTCTGTACCAAGGTCTAGCCCAGGTGTAGCCCAGTCTATAAAGAGTTAAATGGACCCAAGAGGAACCACTGGCACACAGATCACTGAGGGACCTGCAGGGGGCTTGGTGAGGAAGAGCTCTTTTAGAGAAAGTGAAAGTCACTCAGTCATGTCCAACTCTTTGCAACCTCATGGACTATATAGTCCATGGCCAGAATACTAGAGTGGGAAGCCTTTCCTTTCTCCAGGGGATCTTCCCAACCCAGGGATCGAACCCAGGTCTCCCACACTGTAGGCAGATTCTTTACCAGCTGAGCCACAAGGGAGCCACAAGCTCCAAAAATACTGGAGTGGGTAGCCTATCCCTTCTCCAGATACAGAAGGCAACAGGAAGTCCTGAGTGAAGAACAGTGGGGGTGAGAGCCTGCGTGCAAATAGGAACAGCAAAGGGCAGACCCAAAAGAGGAGTGGAGAACAATGGCACCGACCACAGGCACAACAGCTCTGTGAGGGGCGGTCACAGCACAGCAAGGCCGGCGGCTGTATGGTGGAGTGCCATGTTGTTCCAATAGCGAGCATCCACTGGACTCTGGGAAGCATCTTCTTCCCTGCCAGGCACTGGGGCCACAGAGTGTCCAGGTTAAGTGGAAGAAAGAGAGAGGCTGCCAAGAGCAGTGAGTCTTCTACTAGTCTGCACCTAGGACTCAGATGCTTCACAGCTCGCACATCCAGCTACCTGGAGCCTGGGAGCACTCTGCTCAAGAGAAGGCTGTCTTCAGGGAGTGAGGAAGGGTTGTCAGAGGAAAGACAGAGAAAGCAGATGCCCCTAGAGGAGATGGGCAGAAACTGACAGATAGTCCTGCACAGATCCCTTCCTCTGAGCACAAAACCCTGGGACTTTGAGGACCAGAGAGAAGCTTCTATCAGGGATTATGGGGCAGAAGCCAGGTAGGCAAAGGTGTCCAGACAATGGAGACATATTCAGACAAAGATGAGAATTGGGGGCCAGGAGGTAGGGGAAAACAGGAGAAAGAGAACTGAGAAACAGAGGGTATGCAAGCCCTAGTGGCAGGTATGGGGTGAAAAGAGAAGACTAACAGGCCTAGGGCCTAAATACCCCCATACGCAAGGGGTCAGTGGGCCCTCAAAGAAATTGGATGGTGGCTAGAAGGTGATCCCAAAGCCACAATTCTTCAATAGCCAGGGCTGTCTATGCCTGAATCTAAAATTAGTACTAACCCCAATGTTCACAGCAGCACTATTTACAGTAGACAAGACATGGAAGCAACCTGAATGTCCATCAGCAGATGAATGGATAAAGAAGACATACAGATGGCTGACAAACACATGAAAAGATGCTCAACATTGCTCATTATTAGAGAAATGCAAATCAAAACCACAATGACATACCACCTCACACCAATCAGAATAGCCAATATCAAAAAGACTACAAATGATAAATGCCAGAGAGGGTGTGGAGAAAAGGGAACCCTCTTGCACCATTGGTGGGAATGTAAATTGATACAACCAGTATGAAAGACAGTATGGAGATTCCTTAAAAAACTAGCAAGAAAACTACCATGTGACCCAGCAATCCCACTCCTAGGCATACACTCTGAGGAAACCAAAACTGAAAAAGACACATGTACTCCAGTGTTAATTGCAGCACTATTTACAATAGCTAGATCATGATAACAAATGTCCATCAACAGATGAATGGATAAAGAAGCTGTGGTACATATATACAATGGAATATGATTTCGCCATAAAAAGAAAGGCATTTAAGTTAGTTCTAATGAAGTGGATTAACCTAGAGCCTATTATAAAGGATAAAGTAAGTCAGAAAGATAAATATCATATACTAATGCATATATATGGAATCTAGAAAGATGGTAATGATTAATTTATTTATAGGGCAGCAATGGCGAAACAGACATAGAGAACAGACTTATGGACACAGTGGCAGGGGGTGGAGAGGGTAAGATGTACAGAAAGAGTAACATGGAAACTTGCATTGCCATATATAAAATAGATGGCCAGTGAGAATTTGCTGTATGACTCAAGGAACTCAAACAAGGGTTCTATATCAACCTAGAGGGGTGGAATGGGGACGGAGATGCGAGAGAGGCTCAAGAGGGAGAAGCCATGTGTATACCTAAGACTGAATCATATTGATGTTTGACAGAAAACAAAATTCTGTAAAGCAAGTGTCCTTCAACTAAAAAATAAATTTAAAAATTAAAATTAAAAAAAGAAGATATGGTACCTATATATAATGGAATACTGCTGCTGCTGCTGCTAAGTTGCTTCAGTCGTGTCTGACTCTGCCAGCCCACCAGGCTCCCCCATCCCTGGGATTCTCTAGGCAAGAATACTGGAGTGGGATGCCATTTCCTTCTCCAGTGCTACTCAGTCATAAAAAATAATGAAATAATTTATTATCATGAATCATCATAGATTATGATAATAAGGAAGACAAAAACAAATATCATGATATTGTTTATATGTGGAATATAAAATAATGATACAAATAAACATATTTACAAAATAGAAATAAAATCACAGATAGATATAGAATTCCTATGGACAGAGGAGGCTGGTGGGCTACAGTCCATAGGAACTAAAGAGCGTCTTGATGAAGGTGAAAGAGGAAAGAAAAAAGTTGGCTTAAAACTCAACATTCAAAAAACTAAGATGATGGCATCCAGTTGCATTCAGTTCAGTTCAGTTCAGTTCAGTCACTCAGTCATGTCCAACTCTTTGCAACCCCATGAATCGCAGCACGCCTGGCCTCCCTGTCAATCACCAACTCCCGGAGTTCACTCAGACTCGCGTCCATCGAGTGAGTGATGCTATCTAGCCATCTCATCCTCATCATCCCCTTCTTCTCCTGCCCTCAATCCCTCCCAGTATCAGAGTCTTTTCCAATGAGTCAACTCTTCACATGAGGTGGCCAAAGTACTGGAGTTTCAGCTTTAGCATCATTCCTTCCAAAGAAATCCCAGGGTTGATCTTCAGAATGGACTGGTTGGATCTCCTTGCAATCCAAGGGACTCTCCGGTCGCATTACTTCATAGCAAATAAATGGGGGAGAAATGGAAACAGTAACAGACTTTATTTTATTGGGCTCCAGAATCACTGAAGATGGTGACTGCAGCCATGAATTTAAAAGATGCTTGCTCCTTGGAAGAAAAGCTATGACCAATCTAGACAGCATATTAAAAAGCAGAGACATTGCTTTACTGAAAAAGATTTGCGCAGTCAAGGCTATGGTTTTTCCAATAGTCATGTATGAATGTGAGAGTTGGACCATAAAGAAAGCTGAGCACTGAAGAATTGATGCTTTTGAACTGTAGTGTTGGAGAAGACTCTTGAGAGTCCCTTGGACTGCAAGGAGATCAAACTACTCAATCCTAAAGGAAATCAGTCCTGAATATTCATTGGAAGGACTGATGCTCAGGCTGAAGCTCCAATACTTTGGCTACCTGATGCAAAGGGCTGACTCACCGGAAAAGCCCCTGATGCTGGGAAAGATTGAGAGCAGGAGGAAAAGAGGACAACGGAGGATGAGATGGTTGGATGGCATCACCAACTTGATGGACAGGAGTTTGAGCAAACTCCAGGTGTTGCTGATGGACAGGGAAGCCTGGCATGCGGGTCCATGGGGTCGCAAAGAGTCAGACATGACTGAGTGACTGAACAACAAATGATCTAGTATATAGCACAGGGAACTATACTCAATATCTTGTAATAACCTATAATGCAAAAGAATCTGAAAAAGAAATATATATACATAAAGTACATGTATATATTGGGAGGTGGGAAGGAGGTTCAAGAAGGAGTGGATATATGTATACATATAGCTGATTCACTTTGTTGTAAGGCAGAAACTAACACAACATTGTAAAGCAATTATACCCCAAAAATAAAAGTGTATATATATATATATATATATATATGTACATATATATAACTGAATCACTCTGCTATATACCTGAAACATTGTAAATCAACTATACTTCCATTTTAAAAATTAGTATCAAGGTTTTAGAAACTAAATTTGATGAAATAAATAGTACAATATATTATTCTCAAGTCTAGATGGGTATTATCTTTATGTGTACAAAGGTACCATTTTTATATGTTCACAGAAAACGAGTTTGTTTCCTTAGCTCCCATTTCTCCAAGGCCACTGGCCATCAGAGTTCATCCCTTCAAACCCGAATTATCTGCCAGCATGAACCCAGTTACCAGAGTGGAGCTATTGGTCAGCACTAGCTAATGTACTGCTAGTTAACCACATTACTGTTGTTTCAGGATATTAAAAAAAAAAATTAACAACTCATGCTGTATATTATCACCTTGATAAAAGACTACTAGAGAAGAAATGGACCCAAATGTTTATCACTGAATTCTGGGATAATATGCAGGCTAATTTTCTTCTATACATTTATTTCCATTTTCTAAAATTTCTACAAGGAGCTATGCACACCACTTTTGTATTAAGAGAATCTAACATCAACATCCACTAGTGAGTCGCACCACTGCACAGTAGAGAGCACTCTTGCTCCCTATGGGTCAGGTGAGGCCAAGAAGGACTCTTGTCTTTGGTGAGTGGGGGCACGGTGAACAGAAGCACTCATTCCCCAGGTAGGAGCAATGACAGCAGAGCTGAGCCTACCTTATCCTTATGCATGCAACTTGAAGGAAGAAAAACAAAGCAGATGAGGGCTGACGGAAAGGCAGTGGACTCATTCCTATGGCCCAACCACCACCACATTAAAGCCTCATCAATTCCTCAGAGCCAATCATCAGACTTTCCTCTCTAAGCATACGGCGGATTCAATCACTCAGACGATTCTACCATTAACAATGCTAGATAAACAATTCTCAAAGGAGAACGTCTTCCTAAACACCAAGTAGGTGAGAAGAGCATGAAAAAATAAAAGTGAACCCAGAGACAGAAGCAGGGTGGTCAGGCTATCTTCTTGAGAGCCCTTGTCTATCCAGGTAAACAGGCTTTCATTTCAACAGCCTCACAGGGTAAAGGGAAGGACCCACTTGAGGCAGGAGTCTGCTAGGACACATTATCCTATAGAAAGCTCAGGCCCCAAAGAGCTATACTCTCAGGCTAAGGGTGAACTAGAAGTTGAGCATCCCCACCCAGCCCCAGGGAACCTCAAGAAAAGTTGCTTTAAGGCTAAGAAGAACAGAAAGGTCCTGCAGAGTCACAATCACATCTGCAGACCAAACACATATCACCCACATTCAAAAAATCTTAAGCCTAAGATTTAAAGATGTCTCAGCAAAATACAAAATAGGTAGCACAATCACAGAAAGAAAATAAATTCAAGGGACTTTGGGACATAGTAGTTTGCTATGGTTAGTTTAAGGATGAGTAGTTTGCTCATCCTTAGTAGGCATATTAAGAGCTAAAAGAACTGCAAAAAGAAATATTCAACTTCACTCAATAGTCATTGCTAATATTTATTATTATAACATATACAGTATATATTATAATATTATTTTAAATTTGTATTTTTAAGCTATGTTATGCATTTAGCAAGATAAAGCAAATTAAAAATGGTATCAATCCAGATAGGAGATTTTGCTGCAATAATAATCAACTTTGGACCCTCAGTGGCCTGAAACAACAAAGATTTATTTCTTGCCCATTTTCCACATCCAGTGGGGGCTGTTAGGATGCTCTGTGCATTACAGTTTCTCAGTGACCCAGTCGGATAAAAACTCCATCTCAGCGCTTCCCTGGTGGCACAGTGGTAAAGAATCCATCTGCCAATGCAGGACACATGGGTTTGATCCCTAGTCCAGGAGGATTCTACATGGTGTGGAGCAACTAACTCCCTGTGCCACAACCGCTAAGCCTGTACTCTAGAGCCTGCGAGCCGCAGCGACTGAAGCCTGAGTGCTCTAGAGCCCAGGCTCCTCAACGAGAGAAGCCACCACAGTGCGAAGCCGGCGCAGCACTAGAGAGTCACCCCTGCTCTCCCCAGCTAGAGGAAAGACCGCGCAGCAGCAGAGACCCAGCATGGCTAAGAATAAATCACAGGAAATACGTTTTAGAAACACTCCATCTCAATTCATTTCCTTAACTGCTCAGGCTACACTAAAGAGAACCGAAGCCAGGAATCAGGAATTCAGTGCTCTAGCCTGGACGTGAAGAAATTCTATTTCTCCTCACAATTCTTTGCCCAGAACTACTTCATATGCACAAATCCAACCACAACAGGGGCAGGAAGTTCAGAATTTTACTTGACCTGCAGAGCTGAAAACAGTGTCAAAGAGCAACATTAAAGACTACAGAAAATTTATGCTATCACACAAGAGACACAAACATCAATTCCAGAAGTTCATTAAAGTCCTACAATTTAAATATGGATTGGAAATACCAGTATTTGTTGTGCAGTCGCACAGTCATGTCTGACTCTTTGCGACCCCACGGACTGCAGCACGCCAGGCCTCCTTGTCCCTCACCATCTCCCGAAGTTCACCCAAGTTCATCCAAGTTCACTGCATCGGTGATGCTACCCAGCCATCTCATCCTCTGACACCCTCTTCTCCTTCTGCCCTCAGTCTTTCCCAGTATCAGGGACTTTTCCAGTGAGTCATCTGTTTGAATCAGATGACCAAAATACTGGAGCTTCAGCTTCAGCATCAGTCCTTCCAGTGAATATTCAGGGTTTATCTCCCTTAAGATTGACTTATCTGATCTCCTTGCTATCCGAGGGACTTTCAGGAATCTTCTCCAGCACCACAGTTTGAAATTCATATTTATACTTCCACTGATAAACTGATACTCAAATTTCAAAAGGACACATAACTAAAGCTCACTCAAGATGAAATAGATAATCTGCATAGCTCCACATCTATTGAAGAAAATTAATTCATAAATGGAAACTTTTCCACAAAGAGAACTTTAGGCCAGATGGTTTCACTGGTTCATTCTTCCAAATACTCCCAGAAAAAATAGGAGAGGAGGGAATACTTCCCAACTCATCCAATGAGGCAAAGGAAAAAACAAAACAAAACAAAACAAAACAGCCTAATCTCTCTCAAGAACAAGAACACAGATGTAAATTTCCTTAGCCCCAATTTAACAATTTCAATCCAATAATACATAAATAAAATAATACATCATGACCAAATAGAATTTATCCCAAAATGCAAGACTGGCTTAACATTTGAAAATCAATTAATGTAACTTACTACAATAACAGAGTAAAAACAGAAAAATCATGTGATAATGTTAAGAGAAGCAGAAAACTAATTTGATAAATATCCATTCCCAATCATAATTTTAAAAAAAAAAAAAAAAACCTCCCAGCAAAGCAGGAAGAGAAAGAAGCTTCCTCAACTTGAAAAAAGGTACCTACAGAAAACTTACAGCTACTGTCACCTTTAACAATGAAATACTGAATGCTTCTTGTGATAGTTAATTCTGTGTGTCAGCTTGGTTAGGTCACAGTACCCACATATTTGGTCAAATATATCACACAAGAGACACAAACATCAATTCCAGAAGTTCATTAAAGTCCTACAATTTAAATATGGATTGGAAATACCAGTATTTGTTGTGCAGTCGCACAGTCATGTCTGACTCTTTGCGACCCCACGGACTGCAGCACGCCAGGCCTCCTTGTCCCTCACCATCTCCCGAAGTTCACCCAAGTTCATCCAAGTTCACTGCATCGGTGATGCTACCCAGCCATCTCATCCTCTGACACCCTCTTCTCCTTCTGCCCTCAGTCTTTCCCAGTATCAGGGACTTTTCCAGTGAGTCATCTGTTTGAATCAGATGACCAAAATACTGGAGCTTCAGCTTCAGCATCAGTCCTTCCAGTGAATATTCAGGGTTTATCTCCCTTAAGATTGACTTATCTGATCTCCTTGCTATCCGAGGGACTTTCAGGAATCTTCTCCAGCACCACAGTTTGAAATTCATATTTATACTTCCACTGATAAACTGATACTCAAATTTCAAAAGGACACATAACTAAAGCTCACTCAAGATGAAATAGATAATCTGCATAGCTCCACATCTATTGAAGAAAATTAATTCATAAATGGAAACTTTTCCACAAAGAGAACTTTAGGCCAGATGGTTTCACTGGTTCATTCTTCCAAATACTCCCAGAAAAAATAGGAGAGGAGGGAATACTTCCCAACTCATCCAATGAGGCAAAGGAAAAAACAAAACAAAACAAAACAAAACAGCCTAATCTCTCTCAAGAACAAGAACACAGATGTAAATTTCCTTAGCCCCAATTTAACAATTTCAATCCAATAATACATAAATAAAATAATACATCATGACCAAATAGAATTTATCCCAAAATGCAAGACTGGCTTAACATTTGAAAATCAATTAATGTAACTTACTACAATAACAGAGTAAAAACAGAAAAATCATGTGATAATGTTAAGAGAAGCAGAAAACTAATTTGATAAATATCCATTCCCAATCATAATTTAAAAAAAAAAAAAAAAAAACCTCCCAGCAAAGCAGGAAGAGAAAGAAGCTTCCTCAACTTGAAAAAAGGTACCTACAGAAAACTTACAGCTACTGTCACCTTTAACAATGAAATACTGAATGCTTCTTGTGATAGTTAATTCTGTGTGTCAGCTTGGTTAGGTCACAGTACCCACATATTTGGTCAAATATTATTCTAGATGTTTCAGTTAATGTGTTTTTGATTATATTAATATTTAAATCAGTAAGCTTTAAGTAAAATAGATTACTTCCCTGGTGGCTCAGACAGTAAAGAATTTGCCTGCAATGCAGGAGACCTGGGTTCAACCCCTGGGTTGGGAAGATCCCCTGGAGAAGGAAATGGCAATCTACTCCAGGGTTCTTGCTTGGAGAATTCCACGGACAGAGGGGCCTGGCAAGCTACAGGCCATGGGGTGCAAGGAGTCTGCCGCAACTTGGCGACCTAACAGTTTCAGTTTCATCCATAGTGTGGGTGGACCTCATCCAGTCAATTGAAGGTCTTAATAGGGAAATGACCTCCCTGAAAAGAGAATTCTAGCAGACTGCTTTGGACCCAAATGGTAGCATAAACTCATCCCTGGGTCTCCAGGTGCCACCTACCCTACAGATGTTAGACTTGCCAAGCCTCCACAACCATGTGAGCCAGTTCTTTCAGACAGATACCTGCCCACATCTCTATGTCCACTCTATTGGTCCTGTTTCTCTGGAGAACCCCAGTAGACCTTCCCTCAAGGCTGGTGTGCTAGTTATCAACTGATTATCTCTCAACCCCAAACCCACCCTTCTTTCCTCTTCATCGCGACACTGGAGCTGAGTGAGCTCTGTGTGCCTTTGCCCTGGGCCACCTGCCTCAATGTTCCGCTTTTCTCTAGAGGGCTCTGGGAGACTCTGAAACAGCAGGGAAAGAAGGGCCTTTCCTTTTGGAAGCCGCTTCTCCTTCCTTTTCATTAAGCTGAGGAGCCGGAGGACTGTTGTGGAAAACTCACTGGCACTTCAGCAGTCCTCACACATCCGGCCAGCTGAACTTTCAGGGCCACCACCAGCCGTGGTCTCCTCACTTGGAGCACACGTTTGTGACAGTCTGGCCAGAGGGCCTCAGATCACACGCCCACCGCCAGCAGCCTCCTCTGCTGCAACTCCAGCCACACCTCAGGCGACTCTCTCCCCACCTGCCAAAGCAACTGTGGCTCGCCGTCTCTAGCAACTCTTCAGCGCCAGCAGTCTGTGCGCACCTGTAGCGCCCATGTGCTCCTTGCCTTGCATCTCAGTCTTCATGGAGGGATGAGATACGGCCTCCCTCCTCAGCCCTAGTTCTTTCATTGCCCAGTCTTCTAGGACAGTATCAGCAACGGTTTGGTACTTGGTACTTTTGGATGCCACAGAATCTCCTCAAATCTCTTTTAGTAGTTAACCACCTGATATTACCTAAGAAATTCTTTATATAAATTTCTGCCATTCAAATGGGTGTAGAATTGGTCTCCTGATTGGACTCTGACTGATGTAACTGGGAATAAGGCAACATAATTGGGAATGCACTCATTACTGACTTTTGACAAACCTGCAAAAGCAGCTCAGTGGAAGAAAGAGAATTTTCAACAAATGGTGCTGGAGCAGCTAGCCATCCATGGACAAAGACATAAAAAAACCTCAGCCTATATCCCACATCTTATCAAACAATTAACTCAAAATAGATCATGAACTTAAATGTAAAAGATGAAGCTATAAAACTTTTAGAAGAAAAAACAGTAGAAAATACTCAAGACATACCGTTAGGCAAAGAGCTCTTAGGCTTGACACCAAAGACACGCTTCATAAAGAAAAATCTGATAAAGTAGAGCTCACCAAAATTTTAAATGTTTGTGTTCTCTGAAAAATCCTGTTAAAAAAATGAAAGGATAAACTTCAGACTAGGATAAAATACTGCAAACGATCTATCCAGCAGAGAACTACTAACTTTGTTCTTTTGATAAAGAACAACCAAAATCAACAGTAAAATAGCCACCAACTAGAAAATGGGCACAGGACATGAATTCCAGAACTGCAAAACTCATTTTATCAAGATGATACATAGATAGTAAATAATACATGAAAAGATGTTAAAAAAATAAAAAACTATGGTTACCAAAGGGGAAAAGAGGGGAGGGATAAATTAGAAGTTTGGGATTAACAGATACACACTACTATATATAAAATAGATAAATAACATGGGCCTACTGTATAGCACAGGGAATTACAGTCAATATCTTGTAAAAACCTACAATGGAAAAGAATCTGAAAAAGTTTATGTGTGTGTGTGTATACATATATATGTATGTATAACTGAGTCGCTTTACTGTACACCTGAAATGAACACAACATTGTAAACCAACTATATGTGCTGCATCCATGCTGAGTTGCTTCTATTGTGCCCAACTCTCTTTGACGCTATGGGCCATAGCTCACCACCAGAGCTCCTCTGTCCACGGGATTCGCCAGGCAAGAATACTAGAGTGGGTTGTCATGCCCTCCTGCAGGGGATCCTCCTGACCCAGGGATCAAGCCTGAGTCTCTTAAGTCTCTTGCATTGGCAGGCAGGCTCTTTGCTGTTAGCACCACCTGGGAAGACTGTTCATCAACTATATGTCAATTAAAATTAATAAAACAATTAATTGTTATCTTATTATTTGATAATTATCTTAATTACCTTTGCTGATTATATTAACTAATTAAGATAAAATATAATAAAATAAAGATGTTCAACATTGTTAGCCATTAGAGACATGTAGATTGAAACCACAATGAAATAACACTACACACATAGCAGAATTGCTTAAATACTATGCTGCTAAAATAAAAAATAATGACAAAGCCAAATGCTGCTGAGGATGCAGAAAAACTGGATCACTCGTACATTACAGATGGGCACATAAAATGGAAGACAGTCAAGCATGGTTTCTTTTTTTTTAATCAGCATTCAGCTCCCATATGACCCAATAATTACATTCCTGGGCATTTATTCCATAGAAATGAAGATTCATCTTCACACACAAAAAAGGGGCCTACAAATGTTCATTACAGCTTTATTCATAACAGCTACAAACTGAGATGTCCTTCATTCAGAGGGTGAATGATAACACAAACTGTGGCACATCCAAACCATGAAACACTACTCAGCAAAAGAGGGGCGCAAACTACTGACACAAAGAAAGCCCTGATGGACCTGCAGAGACCTATGCTGACTAGAAAGCATCCTGAACACATTTACTTATTCCATTTATATTACAGTCCTGACATGGCAGAATGAAGGACTCATTAGCGGTCGTCGGGGATTAAGGAAGGGTATGAGGGTGAGAGTAAACTGGGTGTAGCTCTCTGGAAAAGACTGTGATGCTGGGAGGGATTGGGGATGGGAGGAGAAGGGATGACACAGGGCGAGATGGCTGGATGGCATCACCAACTCAATGGACGTGTGTCTGAGTGCACTCCGGGAGTTGATGGACAGGGAGGCCAGGTGTGCTGTGATTCATGGGGTCACAAAAGTAGGACATGACTGAGCGACTGAACTGAATTGAACTGATGAAAGACAACATGGGAAAGTCTTGTGGTGATGGGAATATTTTTTCTTAATTGTACCAATGTCAGGATCTTGGTTGTAAGATTAAACTATGATTTTTCAAGATATTACTTTTGGAGGAAATTGGGTAAAGGATACATAAGATTTCTCTGTATTTTTTCTCACAACTGTATGTGATTCTACAATTATCTCAATTTTTTTTAAATATTTAAACTTCCAGGCCAGTGTCACCAATGAATTCTATTAATATTAACCATTTCCAATTTTACACAAACTCTTCCAGGCAACAAAAAGCAATATAACAACAAATACAAATACAACAAAAGCAATAAAATTCCAAATTTATTTTGTGATATTAGAATAACTCTTTCATATTGAAACCCAACAAGATCAATTCAAGACAGAAAAAATTACAAGCCTCTTTTACTCATAAAATAGATATCAAAATCCTAAATAAAATATCAGCAAATTGAATGCAGCAACTTATAAAAAGGATAATGCACTATGACTAAGTTGAATTAATCCCAGAAATGCAAAGTTGATTGAATATCAGGAAATAATAATTGATATAATTTACCACATTACTGAATTAAAATATAGGAGAGAGTAGAAAGAGGACTGAAAAAATTCTAAGTTCATTCACTTTCACGATGTCCTCTTTGCAAAGTAGAAACAGAGTAAAACTTTCTTGATTATGAGAGACAAAAATCTATACCAAACATTCTTCATAGTAAAACTGCAGGCATCCCTGTTGGCTCAGTGGTAAAGAATCCACCTGCTAATGCAAGAGACTCGGGTTCGATCCCTGGTCTGAGAAGATCCCACATGCCATGGAGCAACTAAGCCCATGCATCGCAACTATCGACCCTGTGCTCTAGAGCCTGTGAGCCACACGCACTGAAGCCCACAAACCCTAGAGCCCATGCTCTGCAACAAGAGAAGTCACAGCAATGAGAAGTCCTGGTACCACAATTAAGAGTAGCTCCCCCTCACTGCAACTAGAGAAAGCCCAAGTACAGTAACAAAGACTCAGCACAGACATAAAATAAGAATTCAGTTTAGTTGCAAGTGCTCCCATCCAGATAGGGAATAAGACAAAGATCTCACTTATTGCCACTTCAGTTCAGTCTTGTGCACCGTGGTTCTAGCCAGATCAACAAGACAAGAAATTGCAATAAAAAGTATAAGGGTTTCAAACAAACAAACAAAAAAGATTATATGACTGTGTAGGCAGAAAATTGTAATGAGTATATAAGATACATTATTAAAATTAATGAGAGTTAAGTAAGGTTACTGGATTAAAAAATTAGGACAACAACAAAATCAATTCTGTTTCTATATACTATCACAAACAATAAAAATAAAATTTATTATTTTGAAAGATACCATTTACAATAATGTTAAAAGTGTGTCCAGGAATAGAATCAACAAAGGTATATAGGATGTATTTGACACTATTAAATGGAGAGATATACAATGTTGATGGATTGGACAATTTAATAATATACTGGTGTTAATATTCCCCAAACTGATTATAGAATAATAACCATCTAAATCATAACTTCAAGAGGCAATTTTGGCAAGTTAATTCTAAAATTTATAGAAGTTTGAAAGGCCATAAATAGCTAAGAAACTCAAAACAAAAGCTGAAGGAATTTACCATATCAAATAATAAGACTTAATATAAAAATATAGTCATTAATCCACAGAACAGACTTGTGATTGCCAGTTGGGGTGGGGTAGGACAGAGGAGAGATGAACTGGGAGTTTGGGATAAGCAGATACAAACCATTGTATATAGAATGGATAAACAGCAAGGTCCTACCTAGTAGCAAAAGGAACTGTATTCAATATTCTAAAATAAACCATAATGAAAAAGAACATATATATCTGCATCACTCTGAAGTACCTCAAAAATTAACACAATATTGTAAATTAACTATACCTCAATTTTAAAATATAGGCATCAGGGACTTCCCTGGTAGTCCAAGTGGTTGAGAGTCCATCTGCCAATGTAGGGAACACAGGTTCTGTCCCTGGTCATTTTTTTTTAATCAGCATTCAGCTCCCATATGACCCAATAATTACATTCCTGGGCATTTATTCCATAGAAATGAAGATTCATCTTCACACACAAAAAAAGGGCATACAAATGTTCATTACAGCTTTATTCATAACAGCTACAAACTGAGATGTCCTTCATTCAGAGGGTGAATGATAACACAAACTGTGGCACATCCAAACCATGAAACACTACTCAGCAAAAGAGGGGCGCAAACTACTGACACAAAGAAAGCCCTGATGGACCTGCAGAGACCTATGCTGACTAGAAAGCATCCTGAACACATTTACTTATTCCATTTATATTACAGTCCTGACATGGCAGAATGAAGGACTCATTAGCGGTCGTCGGGGATTAAGGAAGGGTATGAGGGTGAGAGTAAACTGGGTGTAGCTCTCTGGAAAAGACTGTGATGCTGGGAGGGATTGGGGATGGGAGGAGAAGGGATGACACAGGGCGAGATGGCTGGATGGCATCACCAACTCAATGGACGTGTGTCTGAGTGCACTCCGGGAGTTGATGGACAGGGAGGCCAGGTGTGCTGTGATTCATGGGGTCACAAAAGTAGGACATGACTGAGCGACTGAACTGAATTGAACTGATGAAAGACAACATGGGAAAGTCTTGTGGTGATGGGAATATTTTTTCTTAATTGTACCAATGTCAGGATCTTGGTTGTAAGATTAAACTATGATTTTTCAAGATATTACTTTTGGAGGAAATTGGGTAAAGGATACATAAGATTTCTCTGTATTTTTTCTCACAACTGTATGTGATTCTACAATTATCTCAATTTTTTTTAAATATTTAAACTTCCAGGCCAGTGTCACCAATGAATTCTATTAATATTAACCATTTCCAATTTTACACAAACTCTTCCAGGCAACAAAAAGCAATATAACAACAAATACAAATACAACAAAAGCAATAAAATTCCAAATTTATTTTGTGATATTAGAATAACTCTTTCATATTGAAACCCAACAAGATCAATTCAAGACAGAAAAAAATTACAAGCCTCTTTTACTCATAAAATAGATATCAAAATCCTAAATAAAATATCAGCAAATTGAATGCAGCAACTTATAAAAAGGATAATGCACTATGACTAAGTTGAATTAATCCCAGAAATGCAAAGTTGATTTAATATCAGGAAATAATAATTGATATAATTTACCACATTACTGAATTAAAATATAGGAGAGAGTAGAAAGAGGACTGAAAAAATTCTAAGTTCATTCACTTTCACGATGTCCTCTTTGCAAAGTAGAAACAGAGTAAAACTTTCTTGATTATGAGAGACAAAAATCTATACCAAACATTCTTCATAGTAAAACTGCAGGCATCCCTGTTGGCTCAGTGGTAAAGAATCCACCTGCTAATGCAAGAGACTCGGGTTCGATCCCTGGTCTGAGAAGATCCCACATGCCATGGAGCAACTAAGCCCATGCATCGCAACTATCGACCCTGTGCTCTAGAGCCTGTGAGCCACACGCACTGAAGCCCACAAACCCTAGAGCCCATGCTCTGCAACAAGAGAAGTCACAGCAATGAGAAGTCCTGGTACCACAATTAAGAGTAGCTCCCCCTCACTGCAACTAGAGAAAGCCCAAGTACAGTAACAAAGACTCAGCACAGACATAAAATAAGAATTCAGTTTAGTTGCAAGTGCTCCCATCCAGATAGGGAATAAGACAAAGATCTCACTTATTGCCACTTCAGTTCAGTCTTGTGCACCGTGGTTCTAGCCAGATCAACAAGACAAGAAATTGCAATAAAAAGTATAAGGGTTTCAAACAAACAAACAAAAAAGATTATATGACTGTGTAGGCAGAAAATTGTAATGAGTATATAAGATACATTATTAAAATTAATGAGAGTTAAGTAAGGTTACTGGATTAAAAAATTAGGACAACAACAAAATCAATTCTGTTTCTATATACTATCACAAACAATAAAAATAAAATTTATTATTTTGAAAGATACCATTTACAATAATGTTAAAAGTGTGTCCAGGAATAGAATCAACAAAGGTATATAGGATGTATTTGACACTATTAAATGGAGAGATATACAATGTTGATGGATTGGACAATTTAATAATATACTGGTGTTAATATTCCCCAAACTGATTATAGAATAATAACCATCTAAATCATAACTTCAAGAGGCAATTTTGCAAGTTAATTCTAAAATTTATAGAAGTTTGAAAGGCCATAAATAGCTAAGAAACTCAAAACAAAAGCTGAAGGAATTTACCATATCAAATAATAAGACTTAATATAAAAATATAGTCATTAATCCACAGAACAGACTTGTGATTGCCAGTTGGGGTGGGGTAGGACAGAGGAGAGATGAACTGGGAGTTTGGGATAAGCAGATACAAACCATTGTATATAGAATGGATAAACAGCAAGGTCCTACCTAGTAGCAAAAGGAACTGTATTCAATATTCTAAAATAAACCATAATGAAAAAGAACATATATATCTGCATCACTCTGAAGTACCTCAAAAATTAACACAATATTGTAAATTAACTATACCTCAATTTTAAAATATAGGCATCAGGGACTTCCCTGGTAGTCCAAGTGGTTGAGAGTCCATCTGCCAATGTAGGGAACACAGGTTCTGTCCCTGGTCTGGGAAGGTTCCATGTGCTGCAGGGCAATTAAGTTTGTGTATGACAACCACTGGAGCCCTCACACCCTAGAGCCCGTGCTCCAGAATAAGAGAAGCCACTGCAATGAGAAGCCCGCGCACTTCAGCTAGAGTAGCCCCCACTCCTGCCCTAGGGAAAGCCCACGCGCGGCCATCAAGACTCACTCAGCACAGTCAAAAAGTAATTAATTAATTTGTTAAAAATATATAGGCATCTGCTCCCAGGTCAGCTGAGGACAGGATGCTGATGAGGAGGTGGATGAGCCCCAGGTGACCAATGGAGCCTCAACGTTAGAACAGCCCCGGAACTGAGTGGAGAGACTCCCCATTTCCACTTGCAAATAGTTTAAACAATTAAAAATGAGGGCAGGATGGAGAAGACAGGAGAGTCAGATGGGGCACTAACCTTCTCCCACAAAAACACTAAAAAATACATCTGCCAGTGGACCAGTTCACATAGAACATCTACTGAACACCATAAGAAGACTTCAGACCCTTGAAAGGGCAAGGACACCAGCACATAACCAAGTAGGACAAAAGGAAAAGAAAAGGAAAGGGATCATGATGAGGCCTGTGCCCAGGGAGAGAGCTGTGGAGGAGGAGAGGTTCTTACACCCTGGGAAGTCCCCTCACTGGGGTGCAGCTCAGCCTGGATGGAGGAGGAGCTTTGGAGCTCAACAGGAGACTGCAGCAACCAGCTTGCAGAAGGCAAACTGGAGACTAACTCGCACAAAAGGTCAGCACCCAAGGCCCTGTGCTCCCCAGCATGAGGGACTTGACAGTCAGTGCCAGTGGGAGCTGAATGCTGAAGTTCAGGCTTCGGAGGTCAGACTCAGGGAAAAGACTGGAATTGGCTACACAGACACAGCCCAAAGAGGCTGGTCTGTGGCAACTGAGGATGTACTCGAAAGAAGTCTGGGCCCACCAGAGAGGCGAGGTGCCATTACTGGGGGCAAGAAGGAGAAGGGTGTGACCACTATAAGAACTTCTTTCCCTGTGAGTACTCCCAGACAAGAGGTCACCATGTACAGGAGCTCCCAGGGCAGACACAAATAGCCATCACCATAGTGGGCTCCAGAGTTAGCCCACTTGTAGTGGGCTACCACTACAAGACCCACAAGCAGATCCCAAGCACTGCTTCTGCTGCCTCAGAAGTGCACAGACAGCAGCCACCCCTTGGAGACCCACAAGCAAGCTTCAAGTGCCTCCCCCACTACCACAGGAATATTCAGACCACAGCCACCCACAGGAGACCTGCAAGCAGGCCCCAAGCCCTGCCCCTGCCCTTCCACTGCACCAACACCTGATATCAAGGGGATAAGGGCCAGCACACACTGAGGACAGAGATAGCAAGCATCTAAACTAAAAGCAGCAGCCCTCGATTCTGGAAAAGATGGTAGAGTACCAGGACTTGAGCTCAGCTCCTCTCACAAACATCAACTCACAATGAACCGCTGAATAACCGTTGACCAAAAAGCCTGGAACTTACAACAAAAGACATTTTATACTCAAGGACAAAGAAGATGGTAGAAGGAGATGAGGAGATGGTAGGAGGGGCTCTCTGCAATATAATCAAATCCCATACCTTCCTGAGGGAGGTGGAGGGATGGTGAAACACGAAGTGGCAAGTAATCGTATTGGAGAGGTTCTCCCAGAAGACTTCTGAGTCCACCTCAGGCTCCCTAGTCTAAGGGCCTGGCATCAGGAAGAGGAGCCCCCAGAGCATTTGGCTTTGAAGATCAGCATGGCATGAGTGCAGGACCTCCACAAGACTGGGGGAAAGAGAGATCCTACTCTTGATGGGCGCACACAAGCTTTCATGTACACTGGGACCCAGCATAAAGCAGTAACTCCAAGGGGCCTAGGCTGGACCTAACTATGATTCTTGGAGTGTCTCCTAGTGTTGTGGGGGTTGGCTGTGGCTCGCTGGGGTGGCAAGGACACTGGTGGCAGAGGCCCCAGAGAATATTGATCAGTGTGAGCTCTCACCAAGGTCATCATTTGGGCATCAAGACCAACAGCCTATGGGTTTTAGTGCTGAAATGCCTCAGGCCAAATATTAACCAGAAGATAGAAATATAGGCCCACTCATTAGCAGACAGGCTGCCTAAAGCCATATTGAGCCAACAGCTACGTTTAAACACAATCCTTGACACAGCCATACCCAGCAGAGAGACAGGACCCAGCTCCACCCACCAGAGGACAGGCACCAGTCCCTCCCACCAAGCCTGCACAAGTGCCTGTACGAAATTCACCCACGAGTATGCAGACACCAGAGACAAAAGGCGCTATGATTCTGCAGCCAGCAGAAAGGAAACCATCAACATAGAAATTTAGACAAAATTAGATGACTGAGAAATATGTTCCAGATGAAAGAATAAGATAAAAAACACACAGAAAAAAAAAAAAAAAAAAATAAGTGGAGACAGGCAACTTACCTGAAAAAGATTTAGAGTGATGATAGTAAAAGATGATGCGATGTGAAATTATGATAGTAAAGATTATGCAAATTTTGGTAGAAAATGGTGGAAGAGATAGAGAAGATACAAGAGATGTTTAACAAGAGAAGATTTAAGGAAAAAACAGATGAATGATTCAATAAGTGGAATGAGGTAGCAGAATGAAGAGGTGGGCTGGAAGACAGAATGGTGGAAAACCCTGCCGCAGAACAGAAAAAAGGATTAAAAAATGAGGACAGTCACAGAGACTTCCGGGACAATGCAGAGTGAAGTCAGTCAGAAAGAGAATGATAAATATCTTAATGCATATATATGGAGTCTAGAAAGATGGTACCAACGGTCCTATATGCAGGACAGCAAAGGAGACAGATTTAAAGAGCACATTTGAACTCAGTGGGAGAAGGAGAGGGTGGGATGATTTGAGAAAAGAGCATTGAAACATACACATTATCATATGTAAAAGAGGTAGCCAGTGGGAGTTTGATGTATGATTCAGGATGTTCTGTGACAACCTGGAGGGATAGGGTGGAGTGGGCAGTGGGAGGGTGGTTCAGGAGGAAAGGACATGTGTATGCCTGTGGCCGATTTATATTGATGTATGGCAAAAATCATCACAATATTGTAAAGTAATTATCTTTTAAATAAGTAAAAAATAACCCTCTCCAAACAAGCATCAATATTCACATTATAGGGTCCAAGAAGGAGGAGAGAGAGAGAAAAGACCTGAGAAAATACTGAAAGAAAATATAGCCAAAAAATTCCCTAATATGGGACTGGAAACTATCACCCAAGTCCTGGAACTGCTACTCAGTTTATCCCAGGCAGAATAAACCCAAAGAGGAACATGCCAAGACACGTAGTAATCAAACTGACAAAAATTAAAGACCAAAAAATACTAAGATCAATGAGAGAAAAGCAACAAAGATATATAAGGGAATGCCCAGATTATCAATTGATTTCCAGCAAAAATTGTGCTGGCAAGAAGGGAATGACACAATATATTTAAAGTGATGAAAGGAAACACCTACAGTCAATAATACTCTACCTAGCAAGGCACTCATTCAGATTTGATGGAGAAATCAAAAGCTTTATCAACTAGCAGAAGCTAAAAAAATTCAGCACCACTAGACTACCTTTGTCACAAATGCTAAAGAAAATCCTCTAGGGAGAAAAGATCACAGCTAGAATCAAGAAAATGACAAATAAGAAGGCTCATTGGTAAAGGCAAACTTACAGGAAAGGTAGGAAATCATCCATACACAAACACAATATCAAAACCAGCAATCGTGAGGAAAGAACAAATGCAGGATACTGGAGTCCATCTGAAATTTAAAAACCAGGAACTTAAAATAAGTATATGTATGTATCTGTATATATAAATACATATGTGTGTATATATATATATATGTTTAAATATGTATAAATGTACATATATATGTATATATACATACACACACACACATACATGAACTCTTTATTGCAAAATTCAGACTTAAATTGAAGAAAGCAGGAAAAACCACTAAAACATTCAGGTATGACCTAAATCAAATCCCTTACAATTATACAGCGGAAGTGACAAATGTTTCAAGGGATTAGATCTGATAGACAGAGTGCCTGAAGAACTATGGACAGAGGTTCTTGACATTGTACAGATGGCGGTGATCATGACCATCCCCAAGAAAAAGAAATGCAAAAAGGCAAAATGGTGGTCTGAGAAGGCCTTACAAATAGCTGAGAAAAGAAGAGAAGCTAAAAGCAAAGGAGAAAAGAAAAGCTATACCCATCTGAATGCAGAGTTCCAAAGCATAGCAAAGAGAGACAAGAATGCCTTCCTAAGTGATCAATGCAAAGAAATAGAGGAAAACAATAGAATGGGAAAGAGTAGAGATCTCTTCAAGAAAATTAGAGATACCAAGGGAACATTTCATGCAAAGATAGGCACAGTAAAGGACAGAAACGGTATGGACGTAACAGATGCAGAAGATATTAAGAAAAGGTGGCAAGAATACATGGAAGAATTATACAAACAAAGATCTTCATGACCTCTGCAGATAACCACATGGTGTGATCACTCACCTAGAGCCAGCTATCCCGAAGTTCCAAGTCAAGCGGGCTTTAGGAAGCATGACTATAAGCAAAGCTAGTGAAGGTGATGAAAGTCCAGTTGAACTACTTCAAGTCCTAAAAGATGATGCTGTGAAAGTGTTGCACTCGATATGCCAATAAATTTGGAAAACTCAGCAGTGGCCATAGCACTGGAAAAGGTCAGTTTTCATTCCAATCCCAAAGAAAGGCAATGCCAAAGAATGTTCAAATTACTGCACAACCTGGTTTCAATCCCTGGGTGGGGAAGATCCCCTGGAGAAGGAAATGGCAACCCACTCCAGTATTCTTGCCTGGAAAATCCCATGGATGGAAGAGCCTGGTAAGCTACAGTCCATGGGGTGGCAAAGAGTTGGACATGACTGAGCAACTTCACTTTCTTTCACATGCTAGCAAAGTAATGCTCAAAATTCTCCAAGCCAGTCTTCAACAGTATGTGAACTAAGAACCTTCATATGGTTAAGCTGGATTTAGAAAAGGCAGAGGAACCAGAGATCAAATTGCCAGCATCCACTGGATCATCAAAAAAAGCAAGAGAGTTCCAGAAAAACATCTACTTCTGCGTTATTGACTATACCAAAGCCTTTGACTGTGTGGATCACAACAAACTGTGGAAAACTCTTAAAGAGATGGGAATACCAGATCATCTTACCTGTCTTCTGAGAAATCTGTATGCAGGTCAAGAAGCAACAGTTAGAACTGGACATGGAACAACAGACTGGCTCCAAATTGGGAAAGGAGTTCATCAAGACTGTATATTGTCACCCTGCTTATTTAACTTATATGCAGAGTACATCATGCAAAATGCTGGGCTGGATGAAGCACAAGCTGGAATCAAGATTGCTGAGATACACCAATAACCTCAGATATGCAGATGACACCACCCTTATGGCAGAAAGCAAAGAGGAACTAAAGAGGCTCTTGATGAAAGTGAAAGAGGTGAAAAATTTGGCTTAAAACTCAACATTCAGAAAACTAAGATCATGGCATCTGGTCCCATCACTTCATGGAAAATAGATGGGGAAACAGTGGAAACAGTGGCAGACTTTATTTTCTTGGGCTCCAGAATCACTGCAGATGGTGACTGCAGCCATGACATTAAAAGATGTTTGCTCCTTGGAAGAAAAGCTGTGACCAACCTAGACAGCATATTAAAAACCAGAGACTTGACTTTGCCAAGAAAGGTCTGTCTAGTCAAAGCTATGGTTTTTTCAGTAGTCATGTATGTTTGTGAAAGTTGGACCACAAAAAAAGCTGAGTGCTGAAGAATTGATGCTTTTGAACTGTGGTGTTGGAGAAGACTTTTGAGAGTCCCTTGGACAGCAAGATCAAACCAGTCAATCCTAAAGGAAATCAGTCCTGAATATTTATTGGAAGGACGGATGCTGAGGCTGAAGCTCCAATACTTTGGCCACCTAATGGAAAGAACTGACTCACTGGAAAAGACTCTGATTGAAGGTAGGAGGAGAAGGGGACAACAGAGGATGAGACAGTTGGATGGTTTCATCAATTCAATGGACATGAATTTGAGCAAGCTCTGGGAGTTGGTGATAGACAGGGAAGCCTGATATGCTGCAGTCCATGGAGTCAGACATGACTATGTGACAGAACTGAACTGATATATATACCCAAAATCTACACTAGATATGTACACCAAAAAGAAAAAACAAAGCAACCCAAACACAACAATAAAGATAATCATCAAATCACAAAAGAACAAAAGAGGAAGGGAAGAAAAAATACCTTCAGAAACAAGTCCAAAAGAATTAGCAATAAAAACATACTATATCAATAATTAACTTAAATGTAAACATATTAAATATTCCAACCAAAAGACATAGATTGGTTGAATGGATACAACAATATATATGCTATCAACAAGACACCCACTTCTGATATGGGTACACATACAGACTGAAACTGAGAGGATGAAAAAGTTATTTCATGAAAATGGAAACTAAAAGAAAGCTGGAGTAGCAATACTCATACAAGACTAAAAAAAAAAAAAAGAGAGAGAGAGAGAGAGAACTTTAAAATAAAGAATGTTAAATGTTACAAGAAACAAAGAAATACTCTACATAATGATCAAGGGATCAACCCATGAAAAAGATAACAGTTACAAATATATACATACCCTACATAGGAGCATCTCAATATATGTCAAATAAACAACCATTAAAGGAGAAATTAACAGTTACACAGTAATAGTGGGGAACTTTAACATCCCACTTTCATCAATGAACAGATCACTCAGACACAAAACAGTGGGGGAAAGGCCTTAAATGACACATTAGACCAGATGGAATTTATCTATACAGAATTCCATCCAAAAACAGCATAGTACACATCCTTCTCAAGTGCACATGAAACATTCTCCAGGACTTATCACATACTGGGTCACAAAATGAGCCTCAGAAAATTTAAGAAAACTAAAATCATATCAAGTATCTTTTCCAACCAGAACACTATGAGATTAGACATTAACTACAGGAAAAATTACTGTAAAAATAAAACCCCACAAACATACTAAACAACCAAAGGATCACTGAAGAAATCAAAAAAAACCTAGACACAAATGAAAATGAAAGCATGACAATCCCAAGGGGAAAGTTTATAGCAATACAATCTTACCTCAGGAAACAATAAAAATCTCAAATAGACAATATAACTTACACATGAAGCAAGTATAAGAGAAGAACAAGCAAAACCCAAAGCTAATAGAAGGAAAGAAATCATAAATATCAGAGCAGAAATAAATGAATGGAGACAAAGAATAAGATAGAAAAGATCGAAGAAACTAAAAGCTGATTATTTGAAAAGACAAAATTGATAAAAACTTTAGACACAGTCATGAAGAAAAAAAAATGGAGAGGGCTCAAATCAATAAAATTAGACATGAAAAGAGACATATTACAATGGACACCACAGAAATACAAAGAATCATAAGAGACTACTACAAGCAAATATACAACAATAAAATGGACAACCTAGAAGAAATGGATGAATTCTTAGAAAGGTACAATTTTCCAAGACTGAACCAGAAAGAAATAGGAAATATGAACAGGTCAATCACAAGTACTGACATTGGAACTGTGATTTTAAAACTTGCAACAAACAGAAGTCCAGTACCCGATGGCTTCACAGGCAAATTCTATCAAATATTTAGAGAAGAGTTAACACCTATATTTCTGCAACTCTTCCCAAAAGTTGCAGAAGAAACATTCCCTAGCTCATTCCATGAGACCATCATCATCCTAATACCAAAACCAAAGATACCATCAAAAAATAGAAAGAAGAAAGTTATGGGCCAATATCACTGATCAGCATAGACACAAAATTCTCAACAAAATAGCAAACAAAATCCAACAACACATTAAAAAGTTCATACACCATGACTGTGTGGGATTTGTCCCAGAAACACAAGGATTCTTTGACATTCACAAATCTCTTAGTGTGATACACCATGTTAACAAACTGAAGAATAAAATCCATATGATTATTACAACAGATGCAGAAAAAGCTTTGACAAAATTCAACACCCATTTATGAAAAAAACCCTCCAGCAAGTGGGCATATACAGAACTTACCTCAACATTAATAAAGGTCATATGTGGCAAGCCCACAGCTAACATCATTCTCAATGGTAAAAAGCTCAAAGCATTTCTTCCAAGATCAGGAACAAGTCAAGGATGTCTATTCTTGCCACTTTTATTCAATACAGTTGCGGAAGTCCTAGTCACAGTAATAAGAGAAGAAAAAGAAATAAATGGAATCCAAATCAGAAGTAAGGTTGTCACTGTTTGCAGATGACATCATACTATAAGTAGAAAATCTAAATATGCTACGAGAAAACTACTAGAGCTCAATGAATTCAGTAAATTGAAGGAAATGAATTAACACACAGAAATCTCTTGCATTCCTCTACACTCACAATAAAAAAAGAAAGATAAATTAAGGAAAGAATCCTATTTACCACTGCATCAAAAAGGATAAGAACACCTAAGAATAAAGCTACCTAAGATGGCAAAAGACCTGTACTCTGAAAATGAAGATGCTGATAAAAAAAAACTGAAGATGACACAAACAGCTGGAAAGATATACTAAAGTGATTATACTACCCAAAGTGAAAGTCACTCAGTTGTGTCTGACTCTTGGTGACTCCATGGACTATGGAATTCTCCAGGCCAGAATACTGAAGTGGGTGGCCTTTCCCTTCTCCAAAGGATCTTCCCAACCCAGAGATCAAACCCAGGTCTCCTGCATTGCAGGTGGATTCTTTACCAGCTGAGCCACAAGGGAAGCCCAAGAATACTGGAGTGGGTAGCCTATTCCTTCTCCAGGGGATCCTCCTGACCCAGGAATTGAACCTGAGTCTCCTGTATTGCAGGCAGATTCTTTACCAACAGAGCTATGAGGGAAGCCCCATAGGAACTATCCAAAGGAATGCATAGATTCAATGCAATGGCAATGGCATTTTTCACAGAACTAGAACAAAAATATTTTTTAATTGTATGGAAATACAAAAGACCCAAAATAGCCAAAGCAACCCTGATAAAGAAAAGCAGAGCTGCAGGATCAGGTTCTCTGACTTCAGACTATGCTACAAAGCTATAGCAATCAAAACACTTTGGTACTGGGGCAAAAACAGAAACATAGATCAATGAAAAAGGACAGAAATTCCAGGAATAAACCCACACTCTATAATCAATTACTCTATGACATAAGAGGCAAGATTATACAATGGAGAAAAGGCAGTCTACACAATAAGGGGTGCTAGGAAAATTGGACAGTTACATGTAAAAGAATGAACCCGGAATACTCTTTAATATCATCCACAAATACAAATTCAAAATGAATCAAAGACCTAAATGCAATGCCAGACACTATAAAACTTAGAGGAAAACATAGGCAGAACTTTCTTTGATATAAATGGTAGTAATATCTTCCTTCATCTGCCTTTTAGAGTAATGAAAATAAAAATGAACAAATGGAATCTAATTAAACTTAAAAGCTCCTGCACAGCAAAGGAAATCATGAACAAAGGACAACCCACAAAATAGGAGAAAACATTTGCAAATGAAGCAACCTATAAGTGATTAATATTCAAAGTGAACAAAATGGGCAGAAGATCTACATAGACATTTCTCCAAAGACAATATACAACTATCAAGAAGCACATGAAAAGATGCTCAGCATCACTAATTATCAGAGAAATACAAATCAAAACTGTAATGAGATATCACCTCATATCAGTCAGAATGTCCATCACCAAAAAATCTACAAACAAACATGATAGCCCAGAAATAAACCCATGCACCTATGGGTACCTTATCTTTGACAAAGGAGGCAAGAATATACAATGGAGGAAAGACAGCCTCTATAACAAGCAGTGCTGGGAAAACTGGACAGCTACATGTAAAAGAATGAAACTAAAATACTTTATAACGCCATCAGTTCAGTTCAGTCACTCAGTCATGTCTGACTCTTTGCGACCCCATGAATCGCAGCACTCCAGGCCTCCCTGTTCATCACCATCTCCAGGAGTTCACTCAGATTCACGTCCATTGAGTCCATGATGCCATCCAGCCATCTTATCCTCGGTTGTCCCCTTCTCCCCCTGCCCCCAATCCCTCCCAGCATTAGGGTCTTTTCCAGTGAGTCAACTCTTCGCATCAGGTGGCCAAAGTACTGGAGTTTCAGCTTTAGCATCATTCCTTCCAAAGACATCTCAGGGTTGATCTCCTTCAGAATGGACTAGTTGGATCTCCTTGCAGTCCAAGGGACTCGCAAGAGTCTTCTCCAACACCACAGTTCAAAAGCATCAATTCTTTGGCACTCAGCTTTCTTCACAGTCCAACTCTCACATCCATACATGACCACAGGAAATACCATAGCCTTGACTACATGGACCTTAGTCAGCAGAGTAATGTCTCTGCTTTTGAATATACTATCTAGGTCGGTCATAACTTTTCTTCCAAGGAGTAAGTGTCTCAAAAATAAACTCAAAATGAATTAAAGATTTAAACATAAGGCTAAAAAACTCTTAGAGAAAAACATAGGTGGTACACATTTTTACATACATCACAGCAAGATCCTCTTTGACCCACCTATTAAACTGAAATAAAAACAAAAGTAAACAAACAGGACTTAATTAAATTTAAAAGCTTTTGCACAGCAAAGGAAACAATAAGCAAGATTAAAGGGCAACCCTCAGAATGGAAGAAAATAAATTGCAAATGAAACAATTTACAAAGGATTAATTTCCAAAATATACAAGTATGACATGCAACTCAATATTATAAAAATAAACAATCTAATCAAAAAATGGGCAGAAGACCTGAACAGACATTTCTCCAAAGAAAACATACAGATGACCAACAACCACATGAAAAGATGCTTAATGCCACTTGTTATTAGAGAAATGCAAATCAAAACTACAATGAAGTATCACCTCATACCAGTAAGAATGGCCATCATTAAAGAATCTACAAACAATAAAGGCTGGAGAGAAGTGGAGGAAAGGGAGCTCTCTTGCACTGTTGGTAGGAATGTAGATTGATACAGCCTCTATGGAGAACAGTTCAAAATAGAACTACGTATGACCCAACAATCCCACTGTTGGGCACATACCCTGAGGAAAAAACATAATCGAAAGAGACACATGTACCCCAACGTTTGTTGCAGCATTCTTTACAATAGCTAGGACATGGAAGCAATCTAGATGTCCATCAATAGATGAATGGATAACAAAGATGTGGTACATATATACAATGGTATATTACTCAGCTATTAAAAAAAAGAACACATTTAAGTCAGTTCTAATGAGGTGGATGAACCTTGAGCCTATTGTACAAAGTGAAGTAAGTCAGAAAGAGAAAGACAAATACTGTATATTAATGCATGTGTTTGGAATCTAGAAAGATAGTACTGATGAACCTATTTGCAGGGCAGCAATGGAGTTGCAGACGTAGAGAACAGACTTGTGGACATGGTGAGGGAAGGAGAGAGTAGGATGAATTGAGAGACTATCATGGAAATATACACATTACCGTATGCAAAACAGATAGCAAGTAAGAATTTACTGTGCAAAACAGGGAGCTCAA